>JAOVYX010018495.1:0-20074 GCA_035668315.1 Drosera spatulata
GCAACATGTATTAGGTTGAAGTACGTAACTTATACAATCATTGATGTTGAACGATAAATTTACAAAAAACTACGTTTAATCGTCGTGACACGCATATCAAACTTGACATCGACGCACGTATCTAATCAATGTGTTGCAATAATTTTAAGATGGAGATAGTTAACGAAAAAATAATGACGCCATTTACGACAACAAAAATATCGATTACGTACAACTCAATTATTCTCATCATGGACAACATCGAGGCATTGCTTTCAATTCAACTCGACCACATAAAGTCCAATACAAGTATCATATTTGTTGTCATAATTATATTATAGCAATTGTAAAAGAATCACACTCCAAGGACAAGCTCATAACAAGTCTAATGGTTCATGACATTTGAGTGTAGGCAAAGCTTTAATTTGATTATGAACAGTGTCTATTAGTTAAAATTTAGTAGCAATTATCATATGACATAAGATTTGACAAAATGCTAAATTTACAATGAAATAGTTTATGCATTGGAGTGTAATGATTTTTAACCATTGCTATTATTTAACTATTACAATCCAAATACCTATGCTATTGAACTTGCTCTCATACATGACAAAAATTACTTTTTTGTTAAATAATGTGTCATATTTGACAATGATAATAGCAAAAGCTATTTTTTGTTTATTTTTATCAAACATGATGCACAAATCTGAATACAAGAAAACTATGAATGTGGCATGTCTCTATCCATTGATTAACCATATAGATATATTATAGCACGATTCCTATTGAAGGATCATTGCTAAACTTTAATAAATTGATACTATTCGTGGACAAAATAAAATTTTATCTATATCATAATGTTTATTACCATTAGATCTGCTCTAACAAAAAGAAATGGCATCACACGTGTATTGCATAAACAATGATAACCAAAATCCGAGAATACAGCCTAACCTACAACTCTCGACTATGTCAAATAATCGATACAACTCAACGCTAAAAGCTCAGTTTTATATTGTATTTGATACGCAAAAATGATTTATAGATGAAATGAAATAAATGATTAAGGAGGAATGGGGGCATAATGGACTTACCTAATACATTTCCAATTAGAGATTCATGGTTAAACCAAACCTCTTCATCAAAGATCGATACTAGACAAGACACACTTGACACTTCTACGACAGATTTAAACTTTTTAATAGAACAGATTTTCAAGACACACGAATTGAGATCACATATTCGAATCCGAAAAGTGTAAATTTCAACAGGCATTTAAGACAATTGTAGGGCCGAATGAGAAGGCATGATGTAATGGGATCCAATATTCCAACAAGAAGCTGATGCACGTGCAATGCTAATGGGTTGTATGTCCTACATGCATAGTTTGTTATCTGAGCTTGACAAGTCAATATCCAACAGCGCTTTTGCCTGTCTGCACCTGCTTTGGTCCCAAAAGTTAATAAACACACAGGTTCAACTTTGAATTTTGCTATGGTTAGTTGGATAAATTCTCATTCCTTTGTGTTATATTCCCTCCATTTCAAAATAAATTATAAAAAATTTAAATTGATATGATTTTTTAATGTTTTTTTATTTTAATATTTTTTTTGATTTTATGTTTATGAGTATAGAGGAAACTAATGTGAGTAGACGGAGGAAGAAAAAATAATGATTGAGAAGGTGATGCGACATAAATAAGATATTTGAGATTTTTTTACACTAAATTATTGTTATTTATGAAAATATTATAATTTATATATGATATTTATTTTTAATAATGTGTCGTAATTTACTTGAGATAGAAAAAATATTTATTAAGTGTTCAATAACTTGTTAAGTGTTCAAAATCAAAAATATTTATTAAGTTATGCAAAGATTTATTTTATCATTAAGTTTTTTTTAAAAAATATAATATCAATAGGTGTTATTTTTTTAAAAATTATTTATTGCTTCGTCCAAAATAAATTACAACCAATTGATTTGATACGATAATTTATATATCTATTGAATTTAGAAGGAAAAATCAATTTGTCCTTGTGATTGTGAGAGAGGGAAATGATGGTGTGGTTGGTTAATGCGATATAAAATAAAGATAGTTTAATAATTTTGTTTAAAAATTAATAAATAAAAAAATTATAATTTGAATATATGTTGTAATTTGAATAGTACGAAGAGAGTATCAAAAAATGACATCTAATTTAACCGTTACGATTTTTTTATTTTCTTGAAAAAAAACATGATTTTCTCATCATATCCTGCACATAATATGTTTTCTTTCTTTAATATTCTCAAATCTATCATGATTTTTTCGTTTTTCATATGACAATTCCAAAATTTAATTTAAATAAGATGGAATATTCTAATATCTCATGATCATCTCTTCTTTTACCAAACTCACATTGGCCGCCGTCAGATCCTTCACACTCCTTTTTATTTCTTCTCTTTTCCATGAGTTTTTTACATTATTGGATCATTTTATAAATAAAATTATCAAAATAACTTTACAAACAAATTAATTATTAAAATGGATCTATTTTCAAAATATAGTAAGAGAAGATGTGCTGCGTCATTCCCAAAAGAAGACGCAGGACGTTTTTGATTGAATTAAATACGCAAGGCGCCTTCCTAAAGACGCAGGGCGCTTTCCTGTGACTAGGAAAATGATCTCACACCCCACACCCACATCCATTAATAATATTATAATTCAATCAAAATACTTTAAATATTGTCATTATATTGAAAATATAACTCCGTATATTGTCATATTTGTTATGATTGATTCATTCAAAAAATATAATTCCGTAAAAAATAATGATTGATTAACTGTTATGATTATATTGATATAACTTGAAAAAATTTAACATGCTATATGGATGATATGATATTATAATTACAAAAAAATAAGATCAGATTTTTTTATTAATTACAAATACTTTGAATATATGGATAGTTTTTCCGAACTAATTATAAAAAAAAAAAAACATCGGATTGCATATTATAAAGTGAAAGATAAATGTAGATTTCATTTATAAGCGTTAATCTTGTGTCTTTTTTAATGATCAAATATTTTTTTTAAATGTTGATAAGACAAACAAACAGATCTTGTAGTTATGATACATTGATGATTGTTTCTATGATCGATAAAAAAAGAGTAGAATATAACTAAAACAACACGATACTATTTTACATGATCGATGAATAGAACCGTAAATACACTTAATATACGATCGAAAAATAGAATCGTAAATCATCGGAAAAAAGAAACTAGTTTACATGATCGATGAATAGAATGAAAACTATATGTCAAACAAACTGTTGTGAATGATGGATAATACATAAGTCATAATCCGTGACATCAAAATCCGACACTACATAGTAGATGATAAATCATCGTCATAATGAAACTATAAAATCCGAACTACATCGTCATAATGAAACTGTAAAATCCGAACTACATAATACATAAGTAGAAAAACCTGAGAACTCATCTATACATAATACATAAGTAGAAAATCCAGAGAACTCGTCTATACATAATACATAAATAGAGAATAAATCAGTCTCGTCCTCGTCGGCCTCCCCTGACCCTAACTCTTGCTGTCCATGGGCCGCCTGCATAGATAGATGGAGTGAACCAATCCGGTGGTGCACAATGCCTCGGTGATAAATCATCTGAATGACCAGCATCATCAAGATCTGCAGCATCATTGTCCCCGTCTGGACCTGCAGCCTCAGCGTCAGCCTCGTCATGGTGATGAGTAGCTCCTCCATGATAATGTCGGTCATGAATAGAAGGATCGACATGGCCCTGCTCGTCGTATGTGCGCTGGGCAGGCTCATCGTCTACGATCCAACCTCTGAATCAAAGTCCTTCTCAAGTCCATTCTCCGACGCGCTGTCTCTCAAATGCTGGAATAGATCTCGTAGCTCATGAGACTCTCTCATATGCGATGATCCTCCGACGATAAGAGCACGAACAGTACTAGCAGCATAGAATAGGCCTCTGATGACACCTGTGCGACGAATCCTGAGAGGACCTATGCGCTGTCATGTGATCTGATGATATCATAGCAGGAAGCCTGGAGCAGTGGAAGGACCGGCCTCGGTCTGGTGACGACATAGCACAAAATGACATTTTGCGTCATTCCAACGATCGACGTGTACCTGATGATGACGAAGCCAATCAAAATCTCCACCCTCGCTCACACCTGATGAGGTCATGTAACTCACCATGCATGTTGTGTCCCGATGGGATTGTCTGGATCCGATAAAACTGTCGTGCCGTACAAAATGGCACGTAGTACTCCACTATAGCAAAGTTGATGAGAGGAATATGAGAGAACCAAATGACTCTGTCTCTCTCATCCACAAAATCCTCTGACAAGTCATCCAATCTATCCTCGATGTATGGCTCCCAAATGAACTCGATTGCTGGATACTGATCCAACAACGAATGATAATGGCTAACACTGGAGCTGCTGTCTCTCATAATGTGCTTGCCCTTAACGGCGAACCACCTTTACATGGAAAAAAAAATTGTTTTGATTACAAACACCATAACGGTAAAGCAAATTACATTTCTTTTGAAAATGACATTAAGTAGTTACCTGTAAGATATAGTAAAAGTCAGAATAAGAGATGGTGGATCCGTAATCTCGTTCGGTCTCACCATCGGGATCCACTCCTAAGCCCAAAGCTGTAGTAGAATAGCGCAGCCATCAAACCTCGACTTGGCGTGGCCATCCTCAGATCTGGTCATCTCAAAACAATGACAGAGGGTCCTCTATAAAATGGACAGAATGAAGGAGCCCCAAGAATAGCTGAAGATGTCACTCCAGCGATCAAGCACATAAAGCCACATGAGTGGCATCCGATGCCATCTGGGAAGAGCTGAGATCCTATCAAATGTAAAATAGAAGCTTTGGCGTATGTAGTATGTGTCAGCTCGTCCGCATCGGCCAGTAGCTCTCTGCAGTGAGTGCGAAGCCAGGCAATAATACAGTATGACCTACGGCGTCCACTCGGAGTCTGTCTAAGAAGTTGACCGCAGAAGGCGTAATAGTAGCCTCCAGTAGGAACGATGATCGGCGTCCCATAACTACGAAAACCAAGAAGTAACGCTGCATCCTCTAGCGTTACGATGGCCTCCCCAGATCAAAGATGGAACGTGTGCGTATCACGTCTCCACCTCTCCATCAGTACTGTAACCAGACAATGATCGATGGGAATGTCCATTATCCTGTGGAACCATCAAAACCTTACTCTGGCTATAGCAAGCCGGTCCAATACCCTCTCATGTGGATCCCATGAATGATGTCGTGTGATAAAAAACGATCCGGCTCCTAAAATATAAATATAAAAGGAATATATATCTCAACCTCGTCTCTCAATATGACCTCTGATCTGTGTTACGCCTGAGGAGTCAGAACGGTACCGACTAACGTACCCGGTACGTGTACATCGTCACTAATCTCGTCCTCCACCTCCGGGGGCGCTGGAGCACTAGTACTGTTGCCTGGTAAGGAATGACCCCTGGGTAATCTCATTCCGGATGGCATCTAAAGTAATCATCACATGGCAAGAATAAATATAATGATATGAAGAACGTATATAATTTTATTACGGGTTATGATCTGAAGAACTTATTACAAGGATCAATATTCGACATAGAAATGATACAGATGAATCTAAAAGAAACGATGAAACAATCTCCTCATCGGTCTGTGGCGAGCGTTGCTTAGCCTCGAACTTCCTTCTGTAGCGTTGTTAGGCGGCCTTATTTGAAAAGGGGCAGGCACGCCTTCAACGGGTGGAGCAATAGGTGGCGATTGAACAAGAGCTTTTTTGTTTGGACAGTTCTGATGGTTATGACCAGGTTGCCGGCAGTTTCTGCACCTAGACCTTGAAGAACTAGAACTACCGACTCTGTTGGGACAACTCCGTACGCTATGCCCAACTTGCTTACACTGACAACAATGGATGTCCCCCCGGGCACGTCGGAACATCTATCTCATTATGGATACAATGTGTCCTAGGTTTGCCCCTTTTCCTCTTCGTTTTAGGCCGAGGCATGATGATGGGACCTTCGTAGGCTTTCCAGGCACTAGGATCATGAACAACCCTGAACTGCGGTGTCCAAGTGCTGAGATAAGTGGTCATCCTGTAGCAATCATCGACGTATGGAATTGGATCTACATGAAACTGCATACAACACTTCATGCCGTGGCTACAAGGATAGTGATACAGTTGTCATTTCCCACAAGTGCATGTGCGTTCCAAGAAGTTGACTTCGTGAATGTGGTTGCCTTTGGTGATTGGTTCGTTCCACAAACGACCGGTCTTCACCTCAAAACGTCCGGGATCATGATGGAACATAGTGGCGACATGACTGTGTGTCTTGTTCTTCTTACTCTGGAAATGATGCATAACTAAAGGGCTCACCACCAATCCCTCAGCGATCTCTGCCTCAGACTTCGTCCTTCGATCCGTGAAATAAAAATTGCATCGGTAGAATGTGAACTGCACCAGTGCAGTAGTAGGGACAGATAGATAATCCTTGAGCACAGAATTGAAAATCTCTGGGTTGGTCGTCATGATACCGTATCTCCTCCCTCCGTTATGAGCCAACGACCATTTCTCCACATCACATGCATTAACTATCCACTCGTATGCCCTTTGACTCTCATGTTGGATCTTGTTCATCTCAGCTTCCCATTTTGTGATCGATCGCTCGTAACAGAGTGTCTTCAGCCAACTTTTCCAGGCTTTCGAACTCATGTGCTTGCCAAAATTGCTAGCGAAGTGACGAGCACATACACGATGGCATGCATTGGGTTCTAAGCAACGCTCAAACTCATGCATCACCCTCAAAATACCAGCATGATGATCAGAAATGATACAAATGCCTGCTCTGTCGCCCACCACCTATATAATGATAATATTGAAATGATTAAGAGTTGTATGTATTCCTTATCAATTAAAGTTTTCAACTTAGATTCAAAAATTTGGCTAACCTGTCTCAGACCTTCGAAGAACCAAGACCATGTCTCCACCGACTCCTTCCCTTGCACCGCAAAAGCAATGGGAAAGAGATGATTATTAGCATCATACCCCACTGTAATGTACATGGTGTTGTGGTACTTTCCCTTGAGGAAAGTAGCATCAACGCTGATCACGGGATGACAATGCTTCCAACCTTAGATTGAGGGTTCGGAAGCCCAAAAAATAACAGTGAACCACACATGATTGGGAATATTCATCGGCGTACAATGATAGATTACCACCGAACCAGGGTTGGCTAGCTTCATGGCATCCAAAAACTTAAGAAGTACCGTAAATGACTTATCCCAATCACCTAAAAGATCTGCAATAGCTTTCTGTTTGGCAAGCCATGCTTTCCTATAACTGATCCTACGATGGTAATTCCCCTGTATCATCGTCCGGATGACCTGGACTTTCAATGAGATGTCCGCGGCAACGACATGCTGAATATGAACTGCGACGAGAGCTACGCGTGATCATCCCCAAAATTTTGTGTGTTGCAAGTGTGAGCCTGATAGTTTTGTTGATCCTTCATCTGTTATTACCTTTTGGCTTAATGGCTCTCAGACGCCATTTGCAGCTACGTGGCTCATCTTTCTTCCACTGTTTGCACCTTAAATCAATTATCGCTCGCTTTGATGCCAACACACGGTATTCAACCCCATGACGGATGGCCGAATCTGTTACATGGTGTAAGCAATTCTTCTTAGAATCAAACGCTATGCCAACCCTAAGGTCGGATTGAGACAGGACAATAATCGGTTCGTCACGATCGTTCACTGCTTTTGGTATCCAGCTCACATCGGTATATATTGAAACAGGATGACTCCATCCTGGAGTCGGAGCAGCAATAACATTGTGCTCACCAACGTGAATGACATCATCGGCATCATCCTCACCCTCACCCTCTTCGGCTTGCATATGATCCTCACCATCATTGACATCCTCACTGTTAGAACTCATAGACTCATCGATATGTTCATCGTCTATTGCTTCGTCATCTCCCAGGAAATCAGCCTCGTCTTCACTGTCCACGTCATCGTCAAAGGTTGATAAACACTCGTTCCCACTGTATTGTATCCAAGCAGTCCCTTTCGATGCTACACGAGCGGGGACGATGAACATATCAACAACAAGATCGTCATCATCCTCTCGTCAGTCGCTTTCACGGCCATAGATGGTTGAGATTGTGTTGAAACACATTGATGAAAATATACTGGGAAAGCTGAATGTGTCGAAACGTTGGGAACATTGCGCTTCACATACCACATTGCATAACAATATTGGGCGTTCAGAAGTATATCGAATGATGTTTGCAAAAACACATCATCCTTCAGCTGAAACATGTGTGACGTGCTTGAACTTTGAGCAGTTTAGCCCATATTTGATTTGGAACGGTACCCAACCCACACCAGCTTTCTCACAGATGTCCATTGCATAATCTGTCAATCCTCAGCGAGGTGTGAAGTTCAGAAGGACTTTCGGTTCTCCCCAGAACTGATAGTCATTGTTGATTTTCGTACATCTTGTAACCGAGTAACAAAAAATTGGGAATTGTTGGATTGCCATACCTATATCATTTTCAAACCATACCTAAGTTAATTACTTCCTAAGCACAACATTTTTTAGCTTAATTACTTTCTAAGTACTTCGTTTTCTAAGTTAATTACTTTTCTAATGTAATTACATCATAAGCCATCATTTCCTAAGTTAATTACTTCCTAAGTACTTCGTTTCTTAAGTTAATTCATTCTCTGAGTTAATTAAGTCATAAGCACATCCCAATCTAACTGCTTCTTAAATTATTTCCTAATCTAACTATTTTCTAATCTAACTACTTCCTATATTATTTCCTAATCTAACAATTTCCTAAATTATTTCCTACTTCCTACATTAACTAAGCAAATTACAAGCCTAAAATAACTTCTTAAATGATTTCTTAATCTAACTATTTTCTAATATAACTACTTCCTTTATTATTTCCTAATCTAACTATTTCCCAAATTATTTCCTAATTCCTACATGAACTAAGCAAATTAAAAACATAAAATAAAAACTTTTAGGATTACCTTTACTGAAGTTAATCCAAAAACTTTCGCAGCAACTTCACCGTCGCAGCAACACTACGTTTGAAATTTTTTTAATAAAATTTCAATATAATAATTTAATATTATATTAAAATTTTAAATATTTGAAATTGATAAAAGAAGAGGGGAGACGAGCCCCTTCTATAGAGAGAATGGGAGGGGAAGCACACAAGGAGGCCGATGTGGGTGGGAGTTTCATAGAACGCTAAAGGCGCCCTGTGCCTTCATCCTAACTAAAGGTGCAAGGCGCCTTCTCTTGTACTAAAGGCACACGGCGCCTTCGTTTTGTGATCACGCAGGGCGCCTTCTCTCACTTTATTTTAAAAACAGACGCATTTTGGTAATTAACTTGTTTATGAACCTAGTTTGATAATTTTGTTTATAAAGTGACCCAAAAATGTAAAAAACTCCCTTTCCATCTCATATACTCCTTCATCATTGTCAACTTGTACTATCCATCATCGCTCTCAACCATAATCACAATCCTTGACCACCATCATCAATAGATTTAGCCTCAATGACTCATGGTGTACAAGAAGAAACGATCACTACCAGAAAAGTATTAATGTGTGACGCACGAAGATGATGTCTTCCCAAAACCGTCACGAGACACTATCCTTTTGTGATGGACATGCAAAGCCGCAAAACAGTGCTTTTATGTGATAGAATAAAAAACAATCATCAAAAATCATTTGTGATTAAAAATCTCATTACATATGTTAATTTAAACAAAAATATGTTTTAGATTGTTTTTATCGTCACATAAGATCAGTTTTGATGACGGTTTCAATTTTCATCACAAAATTTTAAATCTTTTTTAGATAAGTACTTTTATATTAATATATAAACATGGTTTCAAAATATTTTATATAAACACAGAAATTATCGAAATCTACAGTTTCGGAAAATTAATTCCAATAACAACCACACGGAATCTTATTCCTCAAAAAATACAATTTTTAGAAGTTTTCAAAAATTGATTCAAACTGCCTCATTACCGGTTTCGTAACCCTTTTCTGTTTTCCACTGTGCGATTCCAAATTCTTTTCCATCACTGATTTCTTTGGATTTCACATCACATTTTTGAATTTTGCATCAACGAAATCAATCGAAGAAGTTTCGTTTTGGATTAACAACTGATCTAGGTCTGGTGATGGATAGCGAATTGATTTTCATGTGTAGGTTCGGTTTGGTTTCCTATTCTTTTGTATGTGATCGAGATGGAGGTTTTGATCAATTTGCTCTAAAGATACGAGATCGGTTTCATATTTGTGGAGACATTGAATTGAACTTTTTTTATTCGATTCCGGATCATGATCGTTGTATGCTGAGAGATCAAGAGAATTTCATTACAATGTTTGAGGTTTTGAGTTGCTTTGCTTTGCATTCTGTTAATGTTATTGTTGAATTTAGAAGCAATCAAAAGCGTTTTGGATCATACAATCAGTTTCCGGATTGTGCAAGTCAAACAGAGCGCCAGTTATTGAAAACATAGCGCTGTGACAAAACTTCCTTTGTAGGTTCATATTCGTGGGTGTCTTATGTTTTTGTTAAGCAAGATGGTTATGTTCATGATTTTGGTGAAAGTGTTATTTCTTAATCATTGCTTGTTTTGGAAGGTGATCCTTCGACCAATGTGCAACCATCTTTGTGTTCATAGCATTGGTCTAGTCTTATTCAACATGTTGGGCAGGTTTTCCCTAGTGGTATTGAGTAGTTTAGGAAATGTCTTGTGTTATATGCGACTGAGGTCGGATTTAAATATACCTTGAGAGGAATAAGAAGAAGAGGGTTTATGCAATTTGTTCCTTGAAAGAGGATGACTGTGAATGGTTTGTTATGGCTTCGTTGTGTCCTTATAATAAATTCTTTTACATCAGAAAGATGAATAACACTCATACATGTGTGGACAGCTTTTTTTTCTCCTAATCCATTGATTAAGGGCATTAAGTCCAAATGACTTGCACAGGCTATTTTTGACATGGTACATCATGGTCCTTATCTTGATAGCAACCAGGTTTGTAATCATTTTCAATCAAATTATGGGATGGATTTATCATATAAGAAATCGTGGAATGTCCTTCAAAAGGCAAAGATGATGGTTGGTGGAGATTGCACTGAGTCCTTTGCGAAACTAAAGCCGTATGTTGAAGCTCTGCTGGTTACTAATCCGAAAAGTCGGATTACCTTGGAGTTGGCTGATGGTACTAAATATTTTTCGAGGCTCTTTGTTACATTCCATATTTCCATTGCAGGATTCAATCATTGTAGGCCGTTACTTTTCCTTGATGGCATATTCTTAAAGGGCGATGTCAGTGGAGTCATACTAGCTGCAACAAGGCAAGATGCTAATAGGGGTATGCATTTTAATACATTTTTATTTTTTTTATTCAAAGCGATCATTTTTTTAACATATATACCAAGCGTCCTATGTTCTATACCAGGCGCTCTATTTAAATTTTTTATCTGGTTTCATTTTTTTATTTCATTTTTTTCTTTCACAGGACTCTTCCCTTTGGGTTTTGCTATTGTTGATAAGGAGACGTATGTTAGTTAGCGTTGGTTTCTTATGGAGCTATGGCAAATAATTATAGTTGACCAGAAGATTAATTTTATCTTTGATCGTAATTTGGGGCTTTTGCAAGCATTTTCGAAAGTTTTTCCTGATCATGCACTCTGTTATTGTCTCTGGCACCTCAAAGATAATCTGAAAGCAAGAAACCGAGGAACAAATATGCCATCATCTTACAATGATATATTGTTGATCTCTTTAACACATGTGCGAAAGCACCAACGATCACTGATTTTATCATTCGCTTGCTAAATTTCAGAAGAAAGGAGGAAAGTTAGCATCTGAGTTCTTGGATTCTTTGATGCCTCATGATAGGTGGACGATAAGTTTTTCTGTCGGTTGTCGATATGGGGAGATGACGACTAATTCTGCGGAGTCTTTTAATGCTTAGCTTTTGGGCGCAAGGGAGCTTCCTATCACTCAGATGGTTTATCATATTCGCATCAAATTAATAGAGTGGTTCAACAATCGTCGGAAAGAAGCGGATGAATGGAATGGCTTGTTATGCCCTATGATGTCAGACACTTTGAATGAATTATTCAAGAACTCTCGTACTTTCTCAGTGAATAAATCTTCGGAGATGATTTTTGAGGTGATTGCGGACCCAACAACTTTGATAAATATCAGAGAAAGGACTTGCTCGTGTAGTATATGTTAGGTCAATGGTTTTCCATGCCTTCATGCAGCATGTGTTATTGGAAAGTATTCTTTACCGTTAAAAGACTTCATCGATCCTTATCTTTTGAAGAAAAATTACCGGAGAAGCTATTAGTTACTCATATATCCTATTCGGTCTTCTTTAGTCGATCAAATTGCATCTGAGGTAGCTATTGAAATTATCTCACCATCAATGCGACGGTTACCTGAAAGGCCAAAAAACGTCGTATTTTGTCGAGTGACGAGGTGAGAAGGGCTTTGAAGTGTTCAAGGTACCACAAATTTGGCCATCATAACAGAACAACTTGTCGTGAGGCTATACCATGATCGATACATTTGTTTATTTTTTTCAATTTCTGTAAGTTTTAAACCATGATTTACATTTTTTTATTAATCATTTTAATATTGTCTTTTTATATTTTTGTTAGGGGCGTTGTGTATTTAAAATAGAGCATTATGTATTTTCATGTTTGTGTCGAACTTTTAACAAAATAGAGCACCTATTGTAACCGTGACAAAGCGACAGTACAAAATACAGAGCAGTTATTGAAACTATCAGCCATAGAGCAACAGTTCAAAACACAGAGCGCCTTTTGTATTTCATACAGAGCTCCTTCGGAGTAAATAAACATCAAAAAATAAAACACAAAATGAGACACATAAGGACAATCGATCTCATATGTTTCATTGAATTGAGCAATATATAAATCAAATCATTCGCAAAACATCAAGTTGCACAATAAGATGCAAAACCCATCACATTGTTTTTAATTGATATCCCTCTATCAACATCGATAACATCTTTGCTGTGAATCTGTATTTCTTCTAGTGTTGTGGACTTTGATATTTCTTTTCCGTTTTTCATCAATTCGATCCAATGGCAGACGTGGACACCACAATCCACGTTTTGCTGTAAAGGCGTATTTTTGTTGATAATCACTTTAGGGTTCTCATTTGCTTGAGTTCCGCCTTCCATCGGTTGCAGGTAACTGTCACATAATCCACCTACATTATGTAGAAATATTGTTAACATTTCAACTCTTATGGTATTTTGTTATCACCAAAAATTGATCTAGTGATTGTTTCGCGCAAATGATGACTTTTGCCATGACAAAATATTCATTAAAGCCTCGATTATTCTTGGCGTACAAGAAAAAACAATGAGGTTCTATATCGTTGCGAATCAAAAGATGGTGGTTCCCACTCTAGAAAGGTAGGGATCGCTTGTGGTGTCCACGATTAGCGGAGGCCGAATCTTAGCGTTGATGAGGCTTAACTATGAGAGGACCAAGATCCCTGATCCGATCCAAAATGTAAAACTTCGGAATGTGTTCATCAAAAGCTAAATTTGTTAGTTTGATGAATGCAGTGGAGCACAGCTTTCCTATACACAATGTACAAAATAATAACGAGGGCATACTGACTACTCCTACGACATCGATAGAAGCATATGCAGCCAACAGTCATGTAGAAACAAGTGCATTGTTTACAGAAAAAAAAGCGCTATACATTCACAACGAGTGCATTGCTTTGTAGAAAAGACGCACTGTTTAGCTTAAACGAGGATACTTGTGTAACAAAAGGCATAATGTCATCTTTGGTGACGACGACAACAACGTTGGAGAATGAGAAGAATTAGGATTAGGGTTTGCGGTTTGATTGTTCTTTATGAAAAACAGTATGTTTTATTGCTATGGTAATTAGGAACACTAAATGTTTCAACCATTGTTTGTGGCACCACTATTTATTTCGGACAATAGAGGTGATGGAGACGACGACAAAAGCGATGATGACAACATTAGAGGATGGAAAATATTTAGGTTTAGTGTTTGTGATTTGACTACTTTAATAATTGGAAACATGAGATTCAATACTTTGTTTCCTTAAATTAAATGAGGACATATTAAAAGATAAAATTATGATTGAAAATTTATTGGTTATAAAAATCATGTGTGCTACGTATTGATATAAAAGATTGATTTTGAGAACTTATTGATAATTCTCTCTAAATAAAACATGGTCTAATTTGCGAAACTTTTAAATTGGGAAATAAATTGTAATTCTCATAGTACAATAATATAGCCTAGAGGGGGAGGGGGTGGGGTGGAATAGTATGCAGTTTGGTTGTGAGTAATATGCAAAATGTCTTACTGCAGATTAGCGGAATTACTTTGCACACAAGATTCAAGTCTTTTGACTAATCTCTTTATATCAAACTAATATTTCTAACAGTTCTAAATAAGAAGTAAGCAGTAAAGAATGTAGTCAAAGCCATAAACTAATATTCCCTAGATCAGTAGTAAAAAATAAGAGGTAGTTCACTATCTGATTGTTTTTTGCTTACAATAAACCTCTCACAAGCTACTCAGAACTTGCTAAGACAAACAACCAACTCCTTGCATAAATTAACTCTTTACTCTGTTGCAATAGTGTTCTTGATGTAGACAAGTGAATTTCTTATAAAAAAATCTTCAATCCAGCACAGCATAACAATTGCGCGTTGATGATGAATTATTTATGAGCTCATATCAATTCTCTCACAATCGTCAACCTTATCTGTCTGAATTGGATCTCGTTTTATATGGTTTAGTAAATCAAAACCCGTGACTGTATTATTCTGATGTTGGCAGCTTCGTTTTATCCCTTGAAAATCTTCTGTGATGTTGATAAAGATCCTCTCACACAGTCTTCAACATAGCACTGATTTAAAATCTCAAATCATCGATTTGATCGTTACTCTATCTCATTCCATCACAAGCCAGCCTTGCTGCATTTTAAGTCTGCCACTTCATGTGTCTGCTGCAAGCCAGCTCTGTTGCACCCAGTATGTTGCACTTTGTGACTTATTCTAAATCTTGGAGTCCGTGTTCTCATCCTGACCGATTCTTGGCTCTTTTGCTATCCATATTCATCCCATCTAGCTTATCCTAAATTTTTAATGTCGAATGCATCTATGATCATCATTGACTTCCCATCTGTTATCCTTTGCCGCACTACTGCACACATCCTGTACTACATTGACCATTCTAGTTCTAAGCCTAAGTGGATGAATATGAATATGTCCTAATCTAAAGTTTTGTTCATCAATTTCTACATAACTGAAGGGATTGTGCATGCATCCTAACACAAACTATTACAATCTTATCTCAAACTTTTGGAAACAATCAAATTCCAAAAAAGTGACTGAGTCTTGATTCCAAATCATTTACTCCCACGAAACTCCTTTGGTCCCACGAATTTGTCGAAACTCGATTTTAAAGAATGTTGATGACGACGGAGACACGACAACAAGCTCATTTGTCGATTACTCCCTCCATATCCACGACAAAATCACAACCATGAAGGAATTTGTCCACTACTCCCTGCATGTCATCCGGCGTAGACGGAACGGTAAGCTCCGCCCTCGTAGTTTGACTATAGCAAAGAAACAACGACTAAAACAAATAGCTAGTGGCTGATGAAATTATTCCCTTAAGCGTAGTAATTGAAACATTGTAATGTTACATATAACATGACAAATATGTGTGATGAAAACAAGTTTGTATAGAAACTTGACAAAGTTAATGCAAGAGACAGGTTGGTTGAAAACTGTTGAATCAAATCCTAAGAAATTGATGATAATCAATACGATCTCATCAAAGCAGCAAGGTCGTGACTCAAGGACAGAATGGTAAAGGATAATAAGATAGCAAAGTGCAGATGGTCAATGTCAATAGAGTGCAGTCATGATGAGTCCTACCTCTAAGAGTTAGCTAAGGCAGCAGGGTGAAGACAAGACTCCATAGATCAGCAGACCTGGTGAACAAAACTAAGTGTTATGGTAAAGAAAGCTGAAGCAACATTTCTCAGTACAGGACGAAGGAAAATACTTCACTGTGACAGTTTTCACAGGCTGTTTTAATCTTAGGTCATTTTCAGGAGCATTGGAAGTGGGCACTGGACTCTTCCCGATCAAAATCGACAATTGAGATTATTTGAAAGGACAACAGAGACAACGTCTAGTAGAAAGAGTGTTGTTTATAAATAGATGAAGTGCAGCAACGTTGCAGCTAGTTCTGAATTTTGAAAAAGAGCAAGTATTGACTGTGCTAAAAGAAATCTCTCTACCTGAACAAGTGCTGCGTCCAAAGTAAACACAGAGGCTCACGTCTATACAAAGGGAGCACAAAGACTGAAGGCTTACTGATAGGTATAAATCAGAAAAGCTTAGTAAACGGTCCAAGAGAGGTATTCAGTAGAAGACTGCACCGCTTATGTGCACTCTGTAATTATGCTGGTTAAGGGTCAATCAAAAACCTAACACAGAGTGGAGTACCTCTTAGTTGATCACACTGATCTCTAAGGGAAGAGTGGACATATGTTTTAGAGTTTATTTGAACTCTATCGTCAGAACCACTATAAACCTGGTGTCTTTAACTTTCTTGCATATTTACTGTTCTCATGACATAGTCAAATCTAACTAAAACTGAGAACGATTGTTTTAAGTTACTGGTGAAGAAGCAACCATTATACCCTGAAACTCAAAATCCAATAGACAGTAAAGCTGAGCTGAACAATTAGTAGAGTTACTCATTTGACTCTGCTGATACATCGTTTCACTCGAAATAAATCTATTCAACACCCCCCCTCCCCCCCGTCAGGTTTATTTTCTCCTTTTAGGCCCAATAATTGGTATCAGAGCTTGTCTCTTTAGGCTTTACAGCTTTGAAGAGAAAAAGATCACTCTTTTGCTTGATTACTTCTGGCAAAGAAGTTGCTAATTAGTTTGTGAGAATGTCTCATCTTGGCACCCATGTCAGTCCTCCTGTACTGCTGATAAATTCAGTCATTGGAGAAAGAGGAAAAGGATGCGCATGGATGCTATTGATAGAAGAATCTTCTGAACCATTATCCAGGGACCCTTCATTCCCATGGTAGTAGATCCAAGTGATGGCATAAAACTAGTACCAAAGGATGAGAAAGAATACACTGAAAAAGACCGAGAACTTGTCTCCTTCAACAACAAGGCGATGAACATACTCTATCAATCTCTTGTGCCAAAACTGTTTGAGACAACTATACACTGTAAGATAGCACAAGAAGTGTGGAACGCTCTAATTGTTAGGATGGAGGGAACCTCTGAAATTAGAGAAAATAGGGAGAATGTGCTAATTCAACAATATGAAAGAATCCAGATGAGAGATGGAAAAAATCTAATAGATCTCTATGAGCGCTTCAATGTATTGATCAATGAACTCAATGACCTGGATCATCCCATTGAATAGAAAACTCTGAATCTGAAATTCATGAGGTGTCTTACCTCTGAATGGGATGCTAAAGCAGCGGAAATCAAAGAGTCAAAAAATCTGAGCACCACCACTTTACCAACACTTTTCGGAGTCTTATACACCTACCAACTTGAAATCCTTCAAAGAAAAGAAGTAGTTGAAAAGAAAAAGAATCTTGCACTGAAAGCTGCAAAACCTGAAAAGAAGGAAACTATAGCAGAATCCAGCACCACTAAATCAGAAGAGAAGCACTCAGGCGAGGCTATAGCTCTGCTGGCTAGAAATTCAAAAGATTCCTGCAAACAAGAAAAAAAGAAGTTTCAGAAAAGAACAACAGTCAAAGGACAAAGCAAAGGAGCAAGACTCAACTTGTTTTTATTGTGGAAAATCAGAATACTTTGCTGCAGATTGCAGAAAACCTGCAAAAGATGAATACGAAAAAGGAAAGGACCAGAGAAGAAGGACTACAAAAGGTAGCAGAAAGTTCTAGCAGCAAAGACATGGAGCAACTCAGAAGAGGAAACAGAAACCACATCAACAATGGAGGCACAACTGTGTCTAATGGCAAGGAGCGGAGATGCAAGGGAGGCAAGGGAGATGATTGACATGGTATTTGACTTTCACAACTCTGAACTGCCTATAGATGATCTTAGAGATGCTATTTCAGAGATCTTTGCTGATTATATTAATCTAAAAGGAATGTTCAGAGACCTTTCAGAAGAATATGAGGCTGAAAAGTCAAAGCGTAGTCACTGTGCTGTCAAGTTCTCAGAACTAGAAGAGGCTGCTGCAGACTTTGCCAGCTTTCTAGACAAAAACACCAATCTAGTCCAAGAAAATCAAGCTCCTAAGGATACAATGAACACCTTAGAAATTGAAAAAGCTTCACTTTAATCTAAGATAGACACTTGGAATAGGAGGACCAAGGATCTAAAATGGATTCATTTTACAGTAACAAAAAGGGGTAGAGTTGGACTTGGATACAACTCCTTTGATGAGAGTGAAAAACTCTCCATAAAAGAAAAAAGAGAGAGCTCAAAAAAGGAACAAACCTCTACCTGCCAAGGACAAACCAATTATTAGTAGACAGTATAACATAACTTTTCAATCTACCAATGCCTATCTCTCATAGCGGAGGAAAGGCATGAGACAACAGAGTTCACACTCTATTGTCAGCAGAAGAGAATATTGGAGACCAACGTACTATAGAGACTACCCAAGCATTCCACCGTGGAATCCATACTGGACGCCCTATCATGCCACCATTAGAGTACAATGCTATAAGTGTGGAGAACGGGGTCATATGTCCTATGATTGCCGGAACAAACTCAAGAAGACCACTCGGGTTTAGGTTCCAAAGAAAAACCTGACCTAAGGACCCATAAAGAGGACCAATGTACAGAATAATATATTTACACAAGAGCATCGGGAGCAAATCTGGTACCTAGATGTGGATGTTCAAGGCACATGACAGGAAACAAAGCTCTGGTTACAGAATATGAAAAGATGGAAGGTCCCCCCATTATACTTAGACAGCAGAGTTAGAAAGACCAAAAATTATGGAACTTTAGGTATCAATTCTTTAATCTTTAGGCACGTTGTCCATGTCAAGGGGCTTAAACATAATCTTTTGTCCATAATTCAATTATGTGACAAGGGATTTTGTGTTTCCTTCACCAAAGACATGTGTTAGGTAAAGGATAGAGACAATGATGAAATTAAGTTGGTAGGAAAAAGAAGAGGTGATGTGTATGTCGTTGCTTTCTCCAGTTGTACCTCAAAGAAAATCACGTGTTTTAGACAAATGATCCAAATGAGGTCAACTAGCTATGGCACAGAAGACTAGCTCATATAAACTTTGAAACAATGAATGATCTATGCTCTAGAAATCTTGTCAAAGGCTTGCCTGAGATCAAGTTTTCCAAGGATGGGCTGTGTGGACTATGTCAGCAGGGTAAACAAACTAAGACAAGCTTCAAAAGTATAGGAGCCGCCAAGACCCCTAGACCTTTAGAACTCCTGCACATGGATCTATTTGGACCAATGTCGACTAAGAGCATAGGTAGAAAAAGATACACGTTAGTTGTCATTGATGACTACACTAGGTACACCTGATTGTTCTTTCTACACAATAAGATGGATACCTATGGAATCCTCCCCAAGTATCTCAGACAGGTCCAAAATAAGAAGGATCAAGAAGTTGTGGCAATCAAAAGTGACCATGGGATAGAATTTGATCAGTATGATCTGGATCAATACTGCGGCGAACATGGTATTGCACATAACTTCTCTGTACCTGGAACTCCACAACAAAATGAAGTTGTTGAGAGAAAAAATAGAACACTAACAGAAGGAGCTAGAACTATGCTATCAGATGCAAATCTAGCTCTGCAGTACTAGACAGAAGCAGTGAATACAACATGCTATGTACAAAATAGATCCCTAATACATAAGATGTAACGCCACGA
>JAOVYX010018496.1:0-20073 GCA_035668315.1 Drosera spatulata
GAGGTGCAAAAACCATAATATTTGAGCTCACCCACGAATACATGTCATCCTTGCGCAAGGCTATGCTAATCTTCTTTACTTCGTTCTAGCTTATCAAAACGTTCTTGATGATCACCGGGAAGGTAGCAATGGAGTGCAAGATGGTGGAGACGTGAAGACAACGAAATGAGCAAGAAAGAAACCCACGCGCGGCTAGCTTCTTTCGTCTTTGATGTTCAACATGGCCGCGGCTCTAGCAAACACCATGGCCGGCTGTCCTTGGCTGCTTGGATAGGTTAGCGACGTAGCATGGAAGTTATCCAAGGTTAAAGATGATGATGGCAGCGACAAGGTTGCCGGAGTGAGCTAGGTGGTGGCGGCTTGCAAGATGGCGCGAAGAGAAGAGAACAAAGACGCGGCTTTCCTCCTCTTTTTTTTTTTTCCTGGCTGCGCACCATTCTCCTGCCCTTTGGTGATGTTCATGGTGGGGTGGTTGATGAGGAGGCTAGTGGCGTTGGTGGAGGCGGTTGGAGGCTTGGTGGTGCGGGGTGAGGTGGCCGGTTGGTGAAGAATGGTGCTCGGTGGGGTATTGTGATGGTGCGCAGGTAAGTGGTGAATTGGAATTGAAAAGAAATGGAGGGAAAGGTTATTCAAATAATTATGTCCCGCATCAGTCTATTTTTATCTCAGTTTCGTATAAATAATCCTCCGTTAATTAATTCGTGTCGATTTAATCGTATCAAACACATTAATATCGTATTCCTTTTAACGATATAACTTTCTGAGACTAAAAACCGTTACGTTATAATATTATGACGTTGATTTGTACGTTAAAAATAAACATGCGATCATAACGTCTCTCGATAATTAATCATTGTCGATTTAATCATCCCAAATAAAATATTTCATTCAATGATCGCAGATTTTCAAGCTCGAACCTGTGTCTCAAATGTATAATAACTTTAACGATGTAACGTTCATCGTTCTTAATTTTTTTATTTACGCGTTCACCGCATACGCTTCGTACGTATATTTTTAATCCAACATATATATTTAAATCCGACAAATTTTCGGGTTATTATACTTTTAAGCCTAAAACAAGAATTAGTGAACCTCCACTTGTCTTGACTACACTGGTCACCAAGAAAAAACTGAACTAAGGTTATGTTACTTGTTGGTAACAGATGTCTGAAACAAGTATAAAATATTATCTCATTTATTTTTCCGCACTGGTTTTTCATTCCTAGAACCGTTAGTAAAGAACTCAAAAGTCCAAAGAGACAAACTTTTCAAAACTAAAGTCTCAATTGCAGATCTTCCGTAATACTGCAGCACACTCAGGAAGTGCAAACCAGCTCACAACTCTACTACACTGCCTAGTAAAATTTTTGAGATAACCTATTCACTCCCTCCCTCTACCTCTAGGTTATTTCTGGGACTTTCACCTTAGATTGTTGAGCTTCTTTTACTCACGGTTATGTGTTTTATTTGCAGGTATGCCCTCAGCTGCACCTGGAGGATTATAGTGTGAGTTTGCATTCATGTAGATGATCTCATATATTTTTGAACATCATATCAGATCAGACTATCATTTTGTCTAGTGTAACATTTGACCTGTGCTAATGTTTGAACCCGTGCTGTAACTTAAACAGGCATTCAAAACTGTAAGCGACTATTGTGATTACTGTTTATAGTTTCTTGATTTCTATACCTCTAAACCTATTTGGTTTATTTGGCCTTGTCACGGATTTGGTCCGTGACGGCATAACGCCCACGTGTCATCCAGCGTGGAATTCGGGACGCTATAGATTGATATCAGAGCAGGGTTTTTGGTTTAGATGTTAAGGAAACACGAAAGATAAATAAGCAAAAAAAAAAAAAAAAAAAAAAAAAAAAAAAAAAAAAAAAAAAAAAAAAAAAGAGGATTGCATATTCATTGAGTGTGGAGATTTTTTTTGGGGCTAGAATATGTGACTTAATAATTTCATCTTGTGAAATTGAGGAAGTGCCTATATCTACATTATATTCTCAACAGGATGGATGTTAATGGTCCCGTACCAGTACTGACTATACTATCATGCATTCGTCCTATGCCTGTGGGGATGGAGTGCTACCGATACTGCAATTTGTGAAGCACCACGTCGTTCCGACGGCCATCCCTGTTATTCAGGCATGCATTTTGCTACAGGCACTTCCTGACACTGAGTAGTACTTACGATACCATGCAGCTTATACCCATTTATTAGTAAACAGTATGCCGAACCGCCGCTATTACTGGGAGAGGTAGTGGCACATGACCTTCCATATGATGACTGCGGTGATACGGAGGGACTTGGATAACTATCCTCCCCCTGCCGATTCAGATATACAGGGCGAGGGAGAGCAGGACCGAGTGTATACGATTGGCAAGAGGCGGAGTGATTCTGAGGAGTTGTACCTTATTCGATCTATCGCTGGATATGCACTAAAGAGAAGGAGACTGCTAGGTCCAGGGATGGTACCGGTAGATGACCTTTTGGAGGTACCGATTGCTCAGTGATTCAGACAGACCCTTTGATAGCTAGGCCCTCGACAGACCTCTTGGCAGTACCGACTATAGTGACGGACCCTATTGTAGCACCTGCAGTAGTGCCAGAGCCATAGCCCGAGCTTATGCCAGTAGCAGCAGCAGGGATAGGGGCGGATGATCAGCCTTAGCAGGAGGTCAAGTTGGAGGTTCAACCTGTACAGGGGATTATGCCAGAGTTGCCGCATATGTCGATAGTTGAGCTCGAGCTGGGGACGGCAGTAAACGTAGAGACAGTAGCAGACGCAGAGGCAGAGGCAGAGGCCGAGCCCGAATAGGAGGCCGACGAGGATTCCCAGGAGGATGACCACGAGGAGGATCCAGAGGAGATTCTATAGGACGATCCCGAGGGTGAACCCGAGTAGGAGATTCCCGCGAACAATCATCCAATTTGGTTGAGAAACGTAGTAGTTATGACGAGACAGAAGAGGCTCTAAAGGTGCTCTGAAAGTCGAAGCAGTTTCTGGACCGATCGCAGCATGCTTAGGAGACTAAAAGCAAGGGAGAGACGAAGCATTTACAGGGATCGGTATCTATGATCAGTATCGTCTTGAAGATGGTAAGTAACTTGTTTATTTTGATAAATTCAATTAATCAATGTACTTGATTTTATTATTATTATTTTTTCATCGATATGGAATGATTATGATCGATATCTTATTGATTTTTTATTTGTAGGAAAAGGAATTGAAGAGAAAACCAAAAAAGATTGAGGTGTTTGAGAAGACATATACGAAGAAGGGAGGCAAGCCTGACGAGGTGGTGTAGTGTGACTAAAGATCGAAGGAGACAACGGTAAATTAAATGTTTTTTTAAGACTATAGCGCTTGATTTTTTTTTTTTATTTCTTAACTTATTGATTTTTTTTATTTTATTTTTTATTTTATTTTTTGCAAGCTCAATACTCCGTACTAGAGAAAGAGCATATGGATCGGTTGTTTTCGGAGACACAGCCCGGTACGAAGCTGACCGAGGAGGAGATCAGTGACGCATAGAGATAGGCATACCTCCAGGCGA
Source organism: Drosera spatulata (assembly GCA_035668315.1). Taxonomy (NCBI): domain Eukaryota; kingdom Viridiplantae; phylum Streptophyta; class Magnoliopsida; order Caryophyllales; family Droseraceae; genus Drosera; species Drosera spatulata. Next base: position 3,563 of record JAOVYX010018496.1, read on the forward strand.
CTAGGTGCAAGAAAGGACGCGTGTATGATCTTGGTTCCGTTAGCTCCATGTTCCACTCGAAGGACACACTGTCCTCGAGTGAAAAGGGGTCTTTCTCGGTAGACGACGTGAGATCGACGAGTTGAAGAAGAGAAATACGGTGTTGACAGCACGTATTGATGAGTTAAGATCCATCGTCCATAAGTCCCCCCCTTAGGTTTTGTGGTTTGGATATTTTATGTTGGATTTTTTTTTTATTCGGACAATAGTGGTGTGTAACTTATTTAAATGCAATTTAAACATCGATGTTAGATGTTTTTTTGTATTGGATGCTGGTTTGTAACCCATCATAGATGTTTGGTTGTACGTATACAGGGAGCGAGCTCGATTTTCAACTATATATTTTTTTTTATCAGAATTCCAGTTTTGTGACGGAACTAGACTTTCTATCGCTAATTAACGACGCCGTCCATTGCACACTTTAGAGTCCAAGAAATAAAAGGTTGCAACGGATTTTGGTTCAGTTCGTCGCTATTTTGAGACAGAAATGTCCAGTTCCGATGCTAAGCTTGTTTCCAAGTAAGTTGCGACTAGCCTTCTTTCAGTTGCTAATCTACTACGACTCCATCGCAAATTTACGACAGAAAATCCATGTTCGGTTGCAAAGTCCATTTGCAACTAGACTATTAGCGATAGCTTGTTTTCGTCATAAGTCCGTCGCAAAACCTTGTTTGCGACGGAAGTTACTGTTGTTAATTGTTTGAATTTTTGTAGTGGAAATGATAGTGCTTCGGCGCACATAATAAATAAAAATGGCAAAAGGGGATCCCCTTGATATAGTCCTCACCTAGGCTGGAAAGGGGCTTGTGGAATGCCGTTTATGAGGATGGATTATGACACCGTCGTTATGCAACCCATGATCAGCTCTGTCCACGTCGATGAGAAATCCATCTAACGCAACACTGATCTAAGGAAGTACTACTATACTCGGTCATATCCCTTCATCATATCTACTCGGTCATATGCCTTCATCATATCTAGCTTTAAGGCAAAGAAATTCCCCCGCCCTGTTTCTTGTTCTTTATGAAGTGCAGGGTTTCAAAGGCCGTAATGACATTGTCGGAGATGAGGCAATTTCCTACGAAAGCCCCCTGTGAGTCAGAGATGAGGGATGACAACACTTGTTTCAAATGGTTAGTAAACACCTTCGTAGGGATGACAACCTTTGTTTCAAATGCTTATAAATTACGTTGGAAAGACTAATCGGTCGAAATTGTGTAACCTTCGTAGGCTTGCTCACTTTTGGGAGGAGGACGATATGAGTTTTGTTGATCGGGGTAAGGTTAGAGCTACCATTAAGATAGTCAAGCACATCCTTCGTTACATCATCACCCACGACGTTCCAATGCATTTTATAGAATTGCGCGTTGAGACCTTCGGGACCTGGAGCTTTCCTACCCGAGGACTGCTTCTTCAATCTCCTTCGTAACAAAGGGGGCATTGAGGTATTCGTTCTGATCATGTGACAGCATGGATGACCATCCCTCTCTGTTAAAATTTCCTTCTGGTTCTTCTTGTGATGAAAAAAGATCCCTGAAGAACTCGTTGATTTCCTTGGCCATGTCCATGGGGTTTCTGACCCATTGTCCTGCACTGGTTTCAATTCATGGATAGAGTTTCTCACTTTTCTTTTGCTCGCTTGTGCATGGAAAAACGCTGTATTGCGATCCTCTTCCCATAACCAAATGAAACGTGCTCTTTGTGCCCAATAGGATTCTTCCTCTGCAAGCAACGAGTCCAGGTCGTGCTTAATTTCCTCGGTATATTCCATCTCCTTGTCTAGCAAGTCAGCTTCGCACAGCTCCTCAAGTTGCCTCTTCTTTGATTCAATGGTATGTTTCATTCTTCCATATGTCCTTCTGTTTCATTGTGCAAGGGATACCCCGACTATGCTCAGCTTGTTATGAATAAGCATGAGCAGCTCCTATACCCCATGTGTTTCCCATGTCTCTTTCACAACTTTCATACATTCTTGCTCTCCATCCCAACAATTTTCATACTGGAAAGGCTTGTGTGTTGAACTCTTTGGTGCAGGTCAAACGTCGCTCGCTGAGGTACTGATTATGACATGGATGGGAAGATGGTCAGAAGTAGATGAACCTCTATTGTGGACTATTGACCTCGGAAACATGTCGAACCAGCTCTGTGTTACGACTGATTTCTGTCCAGTCTCTTATATACCCGCTGATTTCCTCTGACTTTGCGACTTCAGGTATATTTTGGCCCTAGGGAACCAAGGTCTTTTAGTCGGCATTGCTCTAGTGTTGCTTTGAAGCTGTCCATTTGTCTCCGATCACGATATCTACCCCCTTTTTCTCCGACTGTGACAGGATCTCATTGAAATCACCATAGCACAACCACGGCAAAACTGATTCATTAGCAAGGCGTACTAGTGACTCCCACGATCGCCATCTATTCTCGGTTCAAGGCTCCCCATAAAAACCGGTGAACCGCCATTTATGATTTTCTTTAATCCCCTGCACACAAACATCAATGTAATTCGGCGCCATCTGTCTCAATGTTACGCCAACCTCGTCGTCCCACAGAAGTAGTCCTCCACTCCGTCCCTCCGCATCTCTAGCAATCCCATTACGGGTTTTTCTCTTGATGCTATCTAATTGTGTTGCTTTTAGCCTGATTTCTGATAAGCACATCAGGTGGGGTCATAGACTCTTAAGGGTATCTTAAGAGCACGAACTGTCCAGGGGTTACCAAGCCCCTGACACTTTCAGCTTAGGGCCATTTAATGGGGGTAGCGTCCCCGACAAGCAATTATCACCTTATCGCCATCAGAGACCTCATCAAAATCTTATTCCACTGCCCATCTGCTTCTTTTAGCTGCCATAGCGAACTCTTCAGGATTCTCTCTTTTTTCTGCGCAAGTTAACACTGGTAGGCATCTCACTGTCAACTGAAATTGGGCACCTGGTCCATCTCTTCCACGTCCGCAGTGAACCACCCTGAATGGCTTGATCTGTTTCGGTAGGTGGGCCTTGGTTTGCTTCGGCCTATTGGTGTCTTTCCCTGTCTTGGACTCATTTAGTTCAGAACTTATTCCACGTTCAATCATATCAGACATATTGCACTCTCCTGAATTGATTGATTGCGTAGCACTACTATTCAGGAGAGTATATTGTAAAGTTGGCAAGTCGAGATCGTGGGAATCCCCCTAATTTGGCTATTATCCTTTATAGTTAATTCTTACCCATGGCTACCGTCCGTTATGGAAGTTTTCTTTGAATTCAAATTCAAAGATATTTTCCCACCCACTCCGACCATCGTCGGTGTCGGAATACGGTTGACAGCACTGGGATCGACCTTCTGAGTGCGTTCGGTCCTGGACTCGTTCTTCGATGTCTGACCTTCGCAAACAACCACGAACTGTCCAATTCTCCGTCAAGGGGCAGAGCCCTCATCCACGAACCATATTGGAGTTCTTCTTGGCAAATATGTTTTTCGTCTTCCACCCACGCTGTTTGCCTGGAACAATCCAGGATTCTGTGCCTGAAATAGTAACATTTTTACCATCAATACCTGAATCAAATAGTAACAGTTTTTAATTGAATCAAATAGTAACATTTTTTTCGGAGTAAAATAAATATGAGAGAATTACCTTGTCATTAAAATCTGAAATATTTATCAATTGATCATATCCCATTATTTTATTTATCAATTACTCATCTATCAAAAATAAAAGATTTCAATCCCTGAAATACTTATGAATTGATTATACCCGTTATCTTATTTATCATCTATTAGTCATCTATCAAATAAAATACTTCAATCCATGATATCTAATGAGGAAGACAACTAATCATTCCTAAAATGAAATCAAATAAGATCAAATGATGAATAATAAATAATTAAGAATGACTTATTTTTAAATAAGTTTAAAAAATAGAACGTATTGATAGTTTACACAATAAATATCATATAAAATTGAAAAATCTTAATATCTTATAAAATACATATAAATAATATTTTTTTTAATTCCATCCGAATGTATGTTATCTCTCAAGTTTTTGGATAGTGATCAAATTCATTTATTTTTGTCCGGTACATAATTGCGGGGATGCACAAATTAGAATAACCAATGTGGATGTTTTGGTTTTGCTTTAATAACCCTTACTCGATCAAAATGTTCCATAATTGATCTTATCATATTTTTCCTGTCGTGTCTTTTAACATGCAAATACTAATTGTTCCAATGATAACTAACGCGAATGACGTAGACTTGTAGTGAATGGTTGAAATCATTTTTATTTATTTATTTATTTATTTTTAATTTTTTTTGTGGGTGTGTGTCTCTTGTTGCTTGCGAGTTACATCATTTGATGTCAAGTTCTCGTATATACTTTCTCACCAATATCTTAGTGCCTTGGTGTTCTAGTAATGGGAAGTTTTATCCCATTTTCCATGTAAGCACCATCTTCAAGTTGAGTCAAGTATAATATCTTTGATATGATAAATGATACATACTTCAAAAAATCATAAAATTTGAAACTCAAAAGGAAAATTATAATTTAATCATTCAATCAATTTTTATTTTGCGTAAGATGGAGAGATCATGATCACGAAGATGATCATAAGTTCATAATCTTATTTCGCACGTATTGATTTTATTAGAGGATCCACTCCAATTTTAACTTCCACCCAATATCTTTATAAATACATAACACGACAGTTAATTGATTTTCATTCACAACTCAAATGCATCTTCTTCTTTTTTCCAAACAGGTAAAAACCCTTGCTTATTTTCTCCTAGGGTTTAAGGTGCACTGCTTTCATCTTACTTGTTGCAGCACGAGATTGTTCGTGATAGGAATAAGACTGCTTACAAATATCATTTTTCATTACAGGTTTAAAACTAGTTACAATAATTACATCCGGAGTTATAGTGCTGTAGTACGTTAGGAATATATTATGTGGATTCTTATTTCTCAGTAAGTAGTCATGAATTCGTACATTGTTGATGAAAACAGATTGAAATATGGGGAATTTATTCTGCTGAGTACAAGTTGATCAATCGACGGTAGCTATCAAGGAGAGGTTCAGCGAATACGAGGATGTGCTCGATCCGGGATGCCACTGTGTGCCTTGGATCCTCGGTACACGGATGGCTGGGCATCTATCGCTTCGAGTGAAACAACTGGATGTGAAATGCGAAACGAAAACGAAGGTTCATCTCTTACTATCAGGTTTTGCGGTATGTAGCGTGCTCGTTTTGTGCTTGATTCTAAGAACATTATGTGATCCATGTTGTTCAGGATAATGTGTTTGTGAACGTTGTCGCATCAATACAATATCGAGCACTTGGTGAGAAGGCCTCTGATGCCTTCTACAGACTCAGCAATACAAGTTCCCAAATCCAGGCCTATGTCTTTGATGGTATAAGTCGAAAAATTTTATCTGCTTACTGCGTCTCTAAAAGAGCTTGATCCCCTGTCATATCAGATGACTCATGAAGTTGTGATTATTGTGATTGTTGTTTGCTGCTTGTTCAGCGATTAGAGCTAGTGTGCCGAAGCTGAATCTGGATGATGTTTTCGAGCAAAAGAACGACATTGCGAAAGCCGTGGAAGAAGAGCTGGAGAAGGTATCAGTCATCATATCTTGTCAGGCGTCTTGTTTCTGTTCTACTTTCATCCCTAGTAACATTGTTCCTGTGTATTTCCAGGCGATGTCCACCTATGGTTATCAGATTGAGCAGACACCCATCGTCATATAATACCAGATAAGCATGTAAAGGATGCAATGAATGAGATTAATACTGGTAATGTTTATTATCTGAGCCAATTCTATTTTCTTAGACTCCTGTTATCAGTGTCCTGGTTGCATACGAAAACATTGCACGATAACATTCAAGTGGTTGTGTCCTCTCAACTGCTAGATTGAGGGTTGCGGCGAATGACAAAGCAGAGGCAGAGAAGATCTTGCTAATCAAGAAAGCCGAGGGAGAAGCCGAATCCAAGTATTTATCCGGTATGGGTATTGCTCGCCAGCGTCAGGCTATAATAGATGGCTTAAGAGACAGCGTGCTAGGCTTCTCTTCAAACGTGCCCGGGACCAACGCAAAGGATGTCATGGAGATGGTGCTCCTCACCAATACTTCGACACCATGAAGGAAATCGGCGCCGCTTCCAAATCATCGGCCGTGTTAATCCCTCATGGACCTGGTGCTGTGCGTGATATCGCTGATCAGATTCGTAATGGACTTCTTCAGGTTGCTTCGATCGAACATTGATTCTGCGGTTCCTCTATGTAGTTGAGCTTTAGTATGCTTTTAGTTTCATATTTCTAATTGTTTTGCTCTGAGACTCATATTTAGTTTTGTTGACAGCTCTAGGATCTCTTTTTTTTTTTTTTTTTTTTTTAATGCTATGATATTTCGAGTTTATTCATAGATATGAAACGTTGCCCCGCTGAATCGTTTGTTTGAATATCGAGCTGACTAACTAAACCATGTCGATGATGCCGCCTATTGTGGCTTACCCTTAGGATCTGCAGAGGATCTGCAGAGAAGTAGTTCAAGGATCTGCAGCTGAAGAGATTGATCAAACAAATCAACGGGACATTTTGGACTGAAGGCGCGGATCAATGCATAGATGACATGAGGCCGTAATAGACTGCGACAAGAAAGAAGATGATAAATCCTCTGTCTCGACTTATGATTATAGAACTGTTGAAACAGATCATGATAGCATCCCACGCAGAAGCCTTACTCTTCTAATCCCCTCATTATCACCCAAAAATGTCAAGGGGAAAATGTTGCTGCCAAAACAGCTTATGAAAACCGATTACAACAACCTATCAGACAAGCTAGGCAACCTTCTAAAAAAATCGACACTTTTTGGTGGCATTGGGTCTCTAAACATAGGGTGCCTCAAAAAATAGAAACCAAGTGCAACAGCAACCATCTTGGCAGGAACCACATACAGCACCAGTGTCACCATTAGGCACACCCCAATGAACAACTTTGTGGTCCCTCCAACTCACCAATGCTTGAACCCTTTCGCCTTGCGTCGCGAAGTCCCCCAACACGGTTTGCACCCGTCCAGCTAAGATCTGTAGACGGTCATACCTGGCACGGATGACCTGGGGGGACGGGAGCTTGGTATTGTGTCGAACTCTTCGTCGAGTTCGTCTGTGTCTGTTGTATCGGCCTGAGACAACCAGATGTCTGTCCCGGCAGGTATTTTGGGACGGAACCGATAGTACCATATGCCGATCAGGAATATGTAGAGGAATCCGGTGGGTACGTTGAGATCAGGGAACCAAACAAGGACTAGGTAGAGGACGTGGACCAGCATTGTCGTCACAGGATTCTTCCACCTTTTGATGTCGTCAACCCATTTGGCCAAACCGACTGCCCAAGCCGGGCCACGATACGAAACCAGTTAGACTTGCTTTTCCTCATGCTCCAAACATTGGAATCCGCGTCAAGCATGTACTTCACAACCTCTGGTCCTAGCGGAGGCTCTGACCTTGCTAACCAAGCTGCAACCATCTTGATCGCAGTACCGCGTAATGCTTCTTGGTGTGCCACCCCTAATGGTCTCAGGTAGTGCATACGAGGGAGCAACGGCTGCCCATAGACCGTGCACATCTCCGGGAACAACGACGGGCATACAAACCGTACTGCCAACTAGATCTCCCCCATCTTCTTGAGACCTGTCGGAAGCAACATCATCAACAGGCATGAGTTAGTGTACACCCGATTACTCTCCAACGTGGACACACGAATCCTAACCTTCCCGATCTTGTAATCTGGCTTCTCCTTATCCACATCAGCAAACATCCGCCAGTTATCGAACACCCCAATGGTCAGGACGGTGCACGGGTCATAAACCTGCCGCGTGTACTGCTCGTTCCACCGTGGATCCATTCTCGTCCCGACCCACTTCTTACCATACTTGGCTACACAGTAAGCATAAGTAGACCCTTTGCCGACAACCTTGGTCTTCATTGGCAAGAGCCCACGGGCTCCGAGCAAGCCGAGCTCCAACACTCCCATCGCCGGTTTCCATAGCTGCTTAGCCGTGGGTCGGAAATCACTGCTCACGTGCGCTGCCTCGTCGAGCACGTGATACCCTCCTTCAAAGCACATCCTAAGATGGATCCTCCCACGATACTGGCTGCCGGGCCAACCGTCACCACCCCCACCCTCTAAGGGCACCCATTTCGATGCCACATGTCGCTCGTCCAATTGTTGTTCGATCGAGGCCAATGGGACCATAGCGTGGCCAAGGACTACACGTTCTTTCGTGGTGGAGTCCTCGACCACGAGAATCAACTGCTCCTCGAGTGGCTCGCTGACAACGAGGACCAGCTCCTCGTTCCAGTGCACCGAGGCGCAGCTGTTGTTCATGGACCCACGTCTCGTGCGTGCCATCTGAAACGGCAGCTGCGCCTTTACCCGGATATCTGGTGCTGTCATAGGTGGCAAATTTGGGACGATCTGAAGGTCCGGCGCCTCGATCACAACCACTCTAAGATACCACAGCTTCGGCGACTGGTACACCTTCGAGCGTGTGTACGACACCCCCGGCGCGTCAGAGCACCATGCCTCGGGGAACGCCTCGTCCGCTTGGGTCCCTATCCACACCGCCAGCTGTATGTCCCCGCTGACAGCCCGACGGTTCGGGTCATCCCCCGACCCGGATCCCTCGAGCCGTACCCACTGCGGGACCAGCGGGCTGTCAGGCGGGTCCCGTAGAGGGACATCCGACAAGTCGAAGCAGACCCTGTCGAGGAACTTGTCCCCGGCGGAGTCCCAGACCGAGATCTCCAGCGTCATGTCCGACGTGCCTTGGCGCAGGGCGAAGACCTGGTGCCACCCCGGGCCGGGACCGGGCCTGGTGGTTTGCGGTCCTGATCTTGACGTACGGGCTCTCGTTCTGGCCCAGCCCGCGGGCCTTGAGGATCCGTACGAACAGGTAACTCATCGGTTCCACCAGATCGAAGGTGGTGATCCTCTCCGACTCGCCGCCGGGGAATTTCCCGAAGATGGTCCGCGGCGCGTAATCGCTGCTCATGCGCCTCACCACGCGCCCCCTCTCTGTCTCCAACGCCCTCATACTCCGCATCCGCCTCATATCCGCCGCTTGCGACGGCGCGTGGGTCTCACTCGCCTCTCTTTGATGTTGCTGGGCAGCGAGGTAATGGTCATAGGGAAGCGGGTGGTCGGCGTGGTGAGGGTGAACGGTGACCACCGGCGGCGCCTCCTCGACGACCACCACCGGCGGGTGGCGCGGACCCATGGCGGTCTCGAGGGCGATCTGGGTCGGGAGCGGGACCTCGAAGATCCGCGTCTCTTTATCTGGCGGCGGCTCGGGTTCAGCTGCCGGGGGCGGCTGACCACCACCCTCGACCGTCTCGTCGTAGTAGTAGATTCGGAGCCCGATCTCGCCCCGAATCCAACTGAACACATTCTTCTTCTCTAATGAGAAGTAAATGAGCCCTTCCTCTCCTTTCCTGGAAAACTGGGTCCCATACAGCTTCACTCTTCCCAAGAAATGGTTCTTCTGGACCCCTGCCGCAGGCGTCATTCGCTTGTCGTTGTAGACCTCGACGTCGAGCTCCTCGGTTTCCATTGTGTTGGGGTCTGATACGATGAACTCAAGCTGCTCGTTCCATACCGGGTTGAGGTCTTGCTGTTTCGTGGACGTACGCTTTCTTTGCCCATCGAAGTCTACCGCCACGTATGGGCTCGAGCTTCCTTGTCCGTCCTTTGGTAGGAGATCACGGGCTTCTACCACCTCAACGATGAGCTTTCTGATTGTTGTTGGTTGTGGCTGTGGTTGCGGTTGTGGCGGTTCTTCTGGTGGCGGAGTTGGCGGCCTCATTGTGTCATTTTCGACCAGCCATGTCACTTAGTGTGAATGTATGTGGTTTGTGTTATGAGTTTCTGATATGCTTTGGTTGGTTTCATTTTGCTTGGAATTCAGATTTTTTAAGATGATCATGTCACTTTTGTGATGAGGAATTTGGTTGAAGTGGTGTTTGATAGTTATGTGTTATGTTTGTGGAGATGGGATTAGATTCTATTCTTCTCAAAGAGGTTTTGTGCTTAGTTGCGATCTGTGTTTTTTTGCACTTTCCCATTTCCCACCCTTTTGCCTTTTGGTTGGTTTCGAGATCAGACGAGTACAATTTGACTCGTATTCAATGAGGTGCAAGGCGCCAGATGCGTATTTGGAAGGGTAATGGAATCGATGGAGTCCCTGAAACACGGGATGAAGTAATAACAGATGCTGCGAATTTCCGCTATGTATAACATGTGTTCGAAAGTTGTTTATAGATCATGTAGGAGGAGTATTTTCATGCATTTTGGATGCGGAATCTGTTGTTTATGAAAAATCCTATGTAAGTCTACCTTCTTATATTGGTTTGTGATTGATTTTGTTCGAATCAAGGAAATGGTAAAAGGAAGGCTTATCGATTAGCAAAGATCAGCTTCACAGATTACATTTCAGCATTCATTCTTCATTTAGTCTATACGTTAGATCAAACCACACGACTGTTGCGTGCGTAGACCGATCAGGTCCCAGTATCCATGCTCTCTTTTGTGCTTCATTTGCTGTCTTGCCTAAAGGATATAGGAAAGATGGAAGAGAACTCCTCTATGGAGCCATACACCAGAGCTGAACTAGATGCCGGAACAAGCATATGATACCACCTCTCCGCCTAATAACCATTGATCCTTCCTTTTCTATGTCAAAAGCACGCACATAGTTTTCGAATAAAAGATGAAGAAAGCATCTCCTTTTCGTTCTATTGCCTCCTTGTTTTGTTCACATAATAATCTGTAAGGCGAGACTTTTACTAAATTCTTGAATCGCACTAGGTTAGGTCAAGTTCCGAGCTTTACAAAAAGGGTTTGGGTTCTACATACACGTGGCTCCCCTTTGTAAAAAGAAAAAAAGAAAAAAGAAAAAAGGATGATTTTATATATTAGACAGTGACACAATCCAATCAGAGTTTCTATTTCTATATACCGGCTCCAAATCATATAAATGTAGCAATTAACGAGTTCGAATAACAAATCAGCTGATCAAGCTTCATCCGTAGCAAGTCAAGTAGTTACCGTGATGAGCAATTTCGAGCTATGTGCCTGAGAGATAGCAGGTTCAGTAGAAAGGCTCCTTATTTGAATAGCAAACACTACCTGCAAACTTTTTGACAGCTTTCAGAAACCTTTTGTAATGACCTACAGGAGTTCGGTTCTCTGTGCCTAATCTTGGATTAAACTTACTGCAATGAAGCCTACTTGTACTGCAGTAATCAAGAAACACCGAATAACTTGCTTATTTACCCGTACTTTCAATTCTATTGAACGTAAGAACTGATGGTCATAGGCCCAAGAATGTATATCTAACGGATTTGTCAATATTGTTTGTGACCTATATTTTTATACCTGTGGTCGCCTTGTTAGGGTATTTAATTTCCTGACTTGTAGTTCTATTCATACAGATCCAAGGACCAACCCAAGCTGATTTGATATATTATTCTTGATTGTATACCTCCTTTATTAGTGTTAGGGGAATCCGATCCACTGACGGATAAGATCTCATGTGATATCTCAATTCTCAGCGCTCTAAGATCAACCTTTTCCCATTTGTGTATCCGTGTTGTCAAGTTGGTTGTTGTGCTCAAAGCTATGAGCTCTTAGTGGGATCGTTTTTCACTATATGTTCTAATGACGCTGTCGCTGTGTCAAACGCGACGTGGGATAGAATAAAGCATTCAGGAATGAACATGCCATAAACCAATCCTCCTTGAGACGACCATCAAGGAGCTAGTAACTAGGTTTTCTAACTTATACTGCCGGTGTGCATACTGAGAATGTCATACACTCAGTCAACTTTTCCAGAAAGAGGTACAAATATGATTCACGTAGCATATCAATCGTTTACAAAAGGGGGGTTCAATGGTGTATACATATAAATTTGGTGCAACTACAAGGTGATGCTGTTAGGAGTCGAAGAATGGCTACTCACACAACAAAATCACCACAGCCTTCCAACTTCAATGAAGAGAATACCGAGATTCAAACAAGGATCTATAGTTAAGATTACACTCGCTGGCTTCTCCGGCCACCGGACCCATTCAATAAAGAGGTCACACAAAAATGATGTTCTTCCAATTTCAATACTATCCAGATATACAGTATACAAGAACCTGTTTCAAATCAAAGGTCAGAAGTTCCTGGGTTTTGTCGTGGATTACTGGTATCCAAGATGTTCAGGTGGCTCAGGAGACCAACGGGGAGCACTTGGCGAAGAGTGAATACAATGGAGATCAGAGGATGATATGCTGACGAATGCTTTGTTCAATCTGGAGATCATATACACTACTTACATGCTTTTCAGGTGTTCTTGGCTGCATTGGAAACCATCTGTGTCAGCTTAACTATGAGATGCACAGAATGGTAGTAGCGAGAAAATATAGAAATCATTATTCACAAATTTGCTCAAATTCCATGAGAGAACCAAATTGTAGTGAATTTCGTACACAATCGTTGCTGGATAGATCTATCACATTAAGCAGCTTGACTGAAGATGGAGGAGCATAAGTGACCTATCGTTTAGTCCAATGAAAAAAAACGACAAGCATGGTGCACTTGCAGTAGATGAGTTACCTTATACAAAATTTGCCAAGGTAGGGCACTAATATCATTCAGCGCACTAAGAGATGACCATCAAGCGTCAACAGCTTTGAGAACTGCTCAAAAGCAGAATAAATAAATAAATAAGTAAAAAAAAAAAAAAAAACGAAAGAACTATCAAATTCACAAGAAGCTCCTATGGAGAGGAATGAGATCAGAGACATTTGTTCAGAAGGATAGACATAAACCACCTGGGAATAAAAAAATAATAGAAAGAACATGCACTCAGAGTAGGTGGTAGATCAACCTGGGATATCTTGAGGTCCAATTCCTCACATTCTAAAGATGGATTGCTTCCTTCAACTATACCAGTTCCGGCGTAAACCAAAGCACCAAGACCCTGAAACCAAAAAGATACTTCGGGATAAATAATCACCAATTGCTTGAATGGGAGATAAATAAATCGAGAAGTCACAACAAAGATAATGTCAAGGACTTGGGAATAATCATTGGGATGACCTAGTGAAAGTTTTCCTGGTTCTCGAGAGCTCCGATACCGTTCAACAGAAGGGGAGGGGATGATCAAAGAGATTAACCCCAGCTCACCTTCTTTACAAGAGCTGATCTAATCCCAACTACGAATTCCGCCTCATCACCACCAAACCAACCAACAGGACCAGCGTACATCCCCCGATCAAAGCTTTCTATAATCATGGAATCATAGGTAAGGGAATCTCAGCAAATGAAGATAACAGTAGAAAAACCTGAGACCACAAGTATTTACATCACTTATCGAATGCCAAGCGTATTGACAATTTCGATCCTGATACTATCACAAATTATGCATCAAAGACAAATGAGGGCGGTACAGCCTCTAATCGCATGGCAATGGTCGACCCACATGGCCATATACGAGTTTATATTGTCTCTATGAAATGAATAAAACTCATTGTTTATACTTCATGGTTGATATAAAGACGGAATCAGCATCTCAGAACCTATCTATCATCCATTGGTCCAGTTTGAGGAATGCGATGTTATTCAAGGACTTATTGACAAATGAATTCGTCTGGGTTATAATCAGATACATGGCAACTCTCAATTCTTAAGACTGCAGGTGCCAATTGGTTTCCATATGATTGTTCAACAGAGAGAAAACAGAAAAAAATTCCTCCCTAAGGTTTATTGAGATACAGCAACAGGAGAGAAGAAAAACACAACAGTTGCAATGGTCTATAAAAGCAGCACAATAGTACACATGACAAAAGGACAAGCGCTAACCGGTTTCTGCCATAAGAAGACGGGCTTCTTCAGTGGGAAATCCACAAACAGCAGGGCTTGGGTGAAGAGAAGACGAAACATCAAACTGGGAAGAAACAATCGATACATCAAATATTAGATACAGATGTAGGAACAAAATTCAGTTTCCTGTATAGGAAGAAACAATATTCAAACTGCTACTCACTGATACATATTCGAGAGCTTGTGTACTGATAACTTAGGAATCAACAATATATATTTTGTTGGCAAAGGAACTAATACCCATTAATACCTCATCATCTTCACTTCTCAAACTGCCCTTCAACTTGGCGAACAGGTGTTGGACTCTTGAAAGCTTTCGAACTGCTTTTTGAGGATCTACCATTACCAAATTACATACAGCCTGGACGTAAGAATCATGTAAAACAAAGTGGATTGGCAATTAGTGGTTTGACAAGCATGGAATATGAAAGCAAAGCAAGCTACTTACTACTCGTATCATCACGTCCCAAGTAGCCTATTTGCAAAATTTATGCGGTTACTATCGATCGCAGAGAGCAAAAGTAAGACCATCAAAGGAAGATTTCTTCAGAAGCAAAAGCAGAATAATCTAATCTAGTCAATCCAGTATGGCCTGTATGGGTTGAAGCACCTACTAACAGCAGGCCGTGTGAGTTGTGACAGAAGGAGGTCAATGAGCTATGTCCAATTGATCTATTCTAACAAAGTTATGTAGCAGTCAGCTTCTTATGCATTTACCGCAAAACTGAAAGGCTAGTCCTCACTATTGGAGTTGTAGTTTCCTACACCATCGCTCCAACAGGAAAAGGATTCTCTAGTTGAACAAATAAATCAAGTTAGGACAACCATGGAAAACCAGTTTAAACCACAAATGCAAAGTTATCAAGGTAAGGCTTCAGAGTACCGAGCTATACAAGAAAAATGGTGGCAACTACTAAACTTCTAGTCTTTTATCAATCATGAAACTGATATAATAATAGAAGCCTCTGACTAGACAGAACCACCGATCAATTCAACAGCAATAGAACAGTCTGGCACCTTGCAAAGAAATTTTTTAAGTACTCTAAGTCTAATGGACTTCATATATCGACTATTCTGGGAATCATCTTTTTTGCTATTAAAAAAGAAAGGGAAAAGGAGAGAAAAGAGGAAAGGTATGCTTACTTGCCTCAAGTTTTCTTCTTATGCTCTCACGTACAATGGTAAACTCTTAGTTGTCCTTGGGGCTTAAAATGAAAAATTAAAGAAAGAAGTGAGATTGAAAAACATATAGCAATAGGGAATGAAGAAGAAAAAACGGTAGTGGACTTCTGAGGTAACTATACACAATTGTAGTATAAATAAGATATATGTTGCTAACAGCAGACCTGGCAAGGAGATCCAGTTCTATTTCATGATCCCTTGAACCACATCGGGCACGAGTTCCAGCCAGGGCTTCGCTAGAAATATTCAACTGCTTGCGGTGGAACAGCTGCTCTGGAAGTATTTGCCACCAACAGGATACGTCAAAAGACAATGGAAGTAACATAAAGGCAGTGGAAGAGATTAAAAAAAAAAAAAAAAGGTAAAACTGTTTGTTACAGTAGGATGTAATAATTTTAGATATTCCTAAGGACAGAAATAAGATCTTAAATGGATAATTCGCCATGGAGATGGGATCACCAGAAGTCTGAAAGCAACATGTAATCGGAGAAGGAAAATCTAGCAAATATCGAATACAATATCTAGCATAAGACATAGCCGATATAGGTACAAAATAAAAGTCTGGTCTCGGCCAACAAAACATATGGAGTAATTAAACTCACATACTGTATTTCCAATAAATGTTGATCCATCAGATGGCTGAAGACAAAACTGATAAGCATTTCCTCCGTCTGCCTGCAACAGATTCCAACAGCTCCAGATTACTGTATGGCACTTTTCAGTCGATATATGAATGGTGAAACTACAATGAAAAATACAATACCTGTAAACAAGCTAACCATGCTATTGGGTCGTTATCAGTGCTAGCGCACATTCTACTGCTACGTGCAAGTACAACCTGATTCCCATGGATGACAGTAATTAGACAAAAGCTACTGAAAGAGAATCAAGGTAAATATTATTTTTTTTTGTTCAGGATAACTGTATAAGGGAAGTCAATAGTTCTAAACTGCTATCAGCCCATCCTACCAGGAAACAGAGATTCTACTTAACAACTGCTAATCTCATTCTACTAGAATCTACATAAAGGAAACTAAAACCCAGGTGTAAGTCCAGAGTCACCTTATACGTTCTGCAGTAAACAAGGCTGGGAACGTGGAATACTGCTATGGAATAAATTTTCTAGACCTTTTTTTTTTCTACATATAAAGGACGTAGATAAGCTATTCCCAAACATGTATAACATGACAGCTAGAATATTCGGTAACTATTGAGTGTAACAAAAATCCATAAATCCATATCTACATAACCCAACAGATTTGGAGTATTCACCCTCATCATCTGACATAATTCAAGAAGCATATCATGCATCATCCAATACCTTGGTGAGTGCTGAACTGCTATTGTTAATCATCTGCAAGGCTTTAGTGACAGCAACATT
>JAOVYX010018497.1:0-20073 GCA_035668315.1 Drosera spatulata
CTCCCACCCCAAACCTCTTGTACGTATTTTATGAGTCAAACGTGGATTTTGTAATTTTCATGAATTATTTGTTTTGTTTACTAGAAGTACTGGTTAGCTATGCCAATTGAATAGTCTTTGGATTTTTCATATTAAACACGAATAATACGCAGAGGAAAGCATCTCGTCCATACAAAGAGTGCATGAGATCTCCCAAATATGGAAAAAAAATGTCACCCTATCACTATTCCATTTTTCCTTTTTTGTAAAAATCTTGAGCAGCAATGCCATGGCTTGGCTTTTAATTGAGATTAGTGGCCTTTTAATTGAATTTTGATCTTGATAATTTTATCCAAACTCTTTTAACATAGTCTATTTTGTATTCCGTCATTTGTTATCTTGATCCCGCTGTTATGTTTTCTTTTGCCATTTTGTTCATTGTTCATTGTTCGTGAGGACGTTGATAAACAATTTCTCCCTTTACAACAAGGGTAAGATTGCATATCTCGTTCAACCCAGATATTGGCTGAACGGGTGCATTTAGTTGTAGTTGTTGTGTCTATTCTCTTGTCCCCTGGGGCCATGTTATTCTCTATAACCTACTGAGCAACCTACCTTGTGCCTTTTTTCATCTCTATCCATCCTTGTTTCTGTGATATGTACAACTAATCAACCCTGTTATCCACATCAATTCACTTATGGTCATCCGTTATTTTTTCCCTTATAAAGTGTATCCTTCTTTGCTTCTTAGAATTAATTACAATCCTATCTACCCTTATTTGTTCTCCTATTTAAAAACCAATTGCATTTGGAATTGCTTTTTCTCATCTCTGTTCATACTTGTTTTGGTGCTTGAGTATTAACAAAGATCAACAATAAACCATACTCCAAAAACAAAGTAGAAGATAAACGAAAAGATGAACAAGAGTGTCAACGGTCTGGATTTTTGTCATCTCCATTGTTGGATGAAATAGAGCCAAGTTCGGTGAGGAGCAGCGATGAAAATCCATCGGATTCAGTTGGGTTTTTGATTTTCAATGATTATAAAGTGGAATATTTTGGAGAAAGTTTATTTGACGAAGAAGGTAAGTTATACATTCCAGAAGAAAAGTATAGTGTTGGATATCTTCTTTCATGCTCAGGAACAAGTGGATGGGGATGCCATTGAGGTGTGCGAGGAACCTGACCTTGTAGATGAGAATGATGATAGTGTTCAAGGTGTTCCTCTTTCTCAAGAGGATGGTGACAATTATGCTGCTGTGGTGGACCAAGATGGACAGAGTTTTTTGCAAGGGCATGATGTTAGTCTATCTAATTTGAATGAGAATGATGGTCCTGATCTCAAAGAGGTTATAATTCTGGTAGACGAGAATGGTGTTGGACATATCATCAATTCGATGAGGGTAGATGAAAACCAAGTGCTTTTGAATGAATCTAAGGCCTTAATCCTTGCCAAAGATCATGCTGTTGTTCAAGGCATTGGACAGCTGTCCCCTGAAACTGGTGAAAATGTGAAAAAGATAAGGAGAGGAAAACCTAGGGAGGATCCTGATTCTCAACCAAGTTGGCTGCCTGATGGTTGGTTAGTAAAGCCAATTGTTTGGCTTCCGTTCAAACGGCCATGTCGACAAGGTAATTATATATTATCGTACTCTTCAATGTTTCTTTTGAGTTCCCCATTGAAGACGAGGGTGTATCATAGAGTTGGACTAAATTGATGTCTTTAGGGACAGATTCCAAGTAACCTAATATATCTGTTTTTCCTTTTTACCCTGTTGAGCAGACCCTAGTTTGACGTATGTACCTGGGTTGTTGTTGTTGTTGTTGGGGTTATGTCAAGAGTTGGAGTAATTTGATTCTCCACATTTAGGTGTTCGATGTTAATCTGCAAAATTTTGTTCGTATTTGTTTGGGGCTTAGTGGTGCACCATTTGTTCAGCGACTTCAGATCCTACTCCAGGTCTACGGAACTAGTACAGTATTTGAGCCAAATCAATCTATTTGAGCTTCAATTCTTCACATTTATTCAGGGTTTTGCATTCCTTGAGATTTTTTTGGCCTTGAAAATCATGAAATCTTTCAAACTTGTGTGGTGTTTGTGCTTTTTCAAATTGAGTTGGCACCTTTCGGAACCTTCTTACTCTGGCATGAAATAGCAGGCTAGCACCATGGACTATTAGGTTCTGGTGGAACTTTATGCCAACAGCAGGGGTTAAAGAACGGCGACAATTTGACTTCAGGAATTTGAACCAATACTGGCTTCTTCTTCTTCTTTTCATATTTTGACATTGTTTGAAAATTCTGGTATTCCTTGCGTGATATATTGGCGGAATCTTGGGGTGCTGCATTAAAAATGGAAAATCTAGAGTAGATAGGAATCTTAGGATGCCATATGCATTACAACATAAGGTTGTATCGTTCCAACTCAAGTCTGCTATGATGTTTTTCTTCATTGACTTTGCTTATACTCCCCCTGTTCTTGAACCTTTTCCCATTTCATTGGGTGGAATATGTAATAGTCATAAAAGTAGTGTGTGCATCGGTCAAACACTACCCACGTAGCTCACATATTTTGCTATGCAAATGCCTTCCAATGATGAGAGCTTTTTCAACCTACGCATTCAACATTATCCTAGTTGTTTACCCTCCCTATGATTCCCTTTTTTTCTCCACAGAAAGAAAGAAGAGATGGTGCGGCAAGAGTATTGCCAACAGTTTACTTGGACGCCCTATTCTCTCAATTCCTCCCTCCAGTACACTAAACCAATATCTGCACGAACACCCTACTTATATTCGGGAAGCAATAGTATGTAGACAACACCAAATTAAGCCATTAACAGCTAGGCAGTTGATACTCGGGTGGAACTTGATTTGCTCGTGGATGTTTAAATGTTGTTGTTGTGGGAGCTTGGAGGCATTTCTTTTTAAGACATCTTATAGTTGACCATTTATTGTTGTAATGCCGTTTTAGTGAAAGTGATTCGAATTTGGTAATAGGATTTCCATAATATTCTTTACCTATTAAGATCATAAAGGTGCGATTGACAATCTAGTTATTGCAATTGTTGGTTTTGATGCAAATTTTCTTTCAATATAAAATTTAGTCAAAAAGGTACCCAAGTTTGATGTTCAAGGGAAATCAATATTTCATCAATTATGGATGAAGTTACTTAAAACCATCAGATAGCAAACTGTCAAGGTATTAATGAAATTTTTGAAATTTTAATTGACAATCTAGTAACTTCAACTTATCTAAACTAAATATATACTTTAACATCTCAAATTTAATATAAAATATTTGGATCAAATAAAAAAATATGCGTTAATCATATATATGCAAAATCTTTCACAAAGAAATAATTATAAAAAATCTTTCATTTTAGTACGTTGATTATTTACCATGCTTACAAATCTCTTTTTTAATGCTTTTCCCTTTTAGTTCAAGCGTTATAAACGAAATACTCTCTTCATCCCAAAAAAGTTGCAACACTTAAGAGGTTGTTTGGTATTACTGCTTAAAATTGTGAAAATCAAAATCAGTAACAGAATCAAAAAATCAACAATGAAAACTAAAATCACTTAAAATTATGATTTTTTGTATAAGAATTCTTGAATATTATACTATGATGAAACAGGAAATAGAAACAAAAAATCATTTTTCTTGGTTTTCTTTTTTCGTTTCATTCGTTTAGAAAACAGAAATAAAAAACAAACATTGTGTTTCATCAGCCTGTGAAAAGAAAATAAAAACAAAAAACTGCAATGATACCAAACAAGCCCTTGTCTTTTTATACAGTCCGATAATTTTTGGAAACTTTCTTCAAAACAAAGCAATAAACTACCCTTGCACAGTGTACTACAATAATCTTTACTAACGCCTCTCTTAGTTTTTAAAATAAACCCCCACCATCAACACAAAAGGATATGGGTATTTTGGGAAAATTACCAAAAATATAATACTCATATAATCATATTAAAACTCAATCCGTGTCAAATAGTTGTATTTTTTTTTTCCCTCAGTCGAAGGGAGTATAACCCTAAGAGTTTCTCTCTCTCTCTCTCTCTCTCTCTCTTTGGGAAAATAACAAGCAGGGGATTTAAGATCTTGAGAAGTTTGAAGATGTGAATGGTGAAGAGTGGGGGGTGGGGAGGGGATGCCGAGATAGTTTTACCAGTAGCGCAGGTTTAGCAGAATTTCGATGTTTTTTAAGGGTTTGTTGCGATCTTTGAGCATCATATGCAGTGAAGTGTCTGCTATTAAGAAGATTTTGTATGATCGAATGAGGATACCAATTAGCTCCAAGATGTAATCTTTTTCTAAAACAAGTTTTTTCCTCTGGCTTCATGGGAGTGTGTGGCACATACATTGTTGTCAAC
Organism: Drosera spatulata; assembly: GCA_035668315.1. NCBI lineage: Eukaryota > Viridiplantae > Streptophyta > Magnoliopsida > Caryophyllales > Droseraceae > Drosera > Drosera spatulata. Next base: position 4,357 of record JAOVYX010018497.1, read on the forward strand.
GCACAAGCAGCTTGATCTATAACTAGATTTCCTTTATTTTAGGACTCGTGACTAGACCCGACATGTAACATGTAAAAGTATTTTAAAATTACTAGAATACTAACCCGTGCGCTACACGGGATAAAAGATTATTATAGAAATAAATGTTATAATGCCAACTGTATTATTTGTATTAAAGTCCTAATTTGCAACATCCAATTATCAAAACACAGTGGTTAACATAACATTAATAGATAAGTTTGCATCAACTATATTCGAATTCGACAACCTCATAATGATCATCTTTGATGTTACTAGCAAATCAATTTCATTTGTATTCTCCTCTCCACTTTCTTCCCATTTGTCTTTTTTTTTTTTTTTTTTTTTTCTGGAAGAAGTTGCGTGTTTTTTCATTGCCACAAAAAGGATTACATCCTATGAAACTTCTCCTATACATAACGCCTCACTATCACATGCTAATTAATTCCATCTTCTAAGGTTTTGATTTTATGTTTTATCTTTCCATTTACTTTTGGCTTCTTTGGATTGAGCCTCAAGTCTCTTGTTCTTAAACACAATTAGGTAGTTTTATATTGTGTAAATATATACTACTAGTATGAAATATCAAGTTCAAAGAAATATTGCCTCTTTTTTCGGGCTTTTGTATCTTTGCTTCAACTCTTTAACTTTCATAGATGTCTAGTCAAGAGAAATCGCTGGATATTGTTGCTACATTCTCCGTGCTCCATTCATTATTGGATTCCATGTCTTATAAACAAATAGGATCTTATGTCTCGCCTCTTTGTTAGTACCTCTTTTCATTCCTCATCTTCAAACCGAGATTGTATTTAATCTTCCTTTTGTCCAAGATTGATTGCAACAATATTCCTAATGTAGTTGTCGCATTTATCTTGCAACACTTCCAGATATAGAATGTTTCCTTTTTTATTTCCTTCTATTTTTAATAAATGAGCAATTTGCCTTTCACCCACTCCACCCCTCACCCCTCCTTTCCCCAGCTTTCTATAGTTCTTTTCCCTCCCACCCAAAAAGTAATGGTGTACTTTGTAATGTTGCAAGTGGGAAAGTGGTTTTATTATTATGTGTGTCCATTTTCCATGTTATGGTTTTTTTCAGGACGGAGGGAGTATAAATTAATATGCATATTCTTTGTTACTCCAACCGATTCTGCTTCTTTGAGTGCACTTGAACAAATATGCTTCCATTTCTTTCGCAATCTAAAAAAAGGTCAAGTTAGTCTAAGTACCTTGATGGCTTGTTTTTGGAGCTCCAGTATCTATTTTTAGCTTTCTTGCCAGTTGCCACAGTACTGCATAAATGCTAAGTTAATGATATTATGCTAAGATTCAAAAGTTTATCAAGTTGGTTTTGGTCCCTTACCATTATCTCCATGCTTTTATTCAATCTGTCCATGGATTCTCTGAAGATTTCCGTTTGCTGATGGTTTTTCATCCGGAATCATCCTCTGATTATGTATTACACATAATCCAATGATTCGTTTTTGTCATCCAGCGAGTATTGTAAAAGTTTGTAGAAAGGAACAATGGCTTTGTTTAATTTCTGTGGTTGACTGCTATTAAACTTACATGACATGATTTATATGAACATAACATTATGTTGATGATTGTCGATTCAGTATTTTCATATTTTGTAATTTAAATACGAACTACAATACAAATAACCACTGTTTCTTTGCAACCATGTTGTTTATGTACTATTCTCTTACTATATTATAAGAAACGGGTTCATGTTATGTGCTGGTAGGGGTGAATGTGTCTGAATTTGTAGTTATGAATATTTGCACGTGTAGTATTTTCTTTTGTCAATCATATACTCTGATGCCGAACTGCAACTATTACGATGGCATAGTGATTATAGCATGTTTGAATAACGCTGCTCTGTAAGGTAATTATGTGATAGCTTCATATGAAATTCCTTAATGTGGTTAAGTATTTTATACAGTTAAATGGAAAAAAACTGTATCCTGCATTCAGAGATAGGCTTGAATGCTGACTTTTTTTTATAATTAATCCATAAGTTATTGTTTGGATAATTAAAATGCAAGCAATTTGTTGTTCACTTTTACAATAACCTCATGTTGCGCTCCGTTATTATGCGACAAGTATTACAATCAAATAAAAGGCTATTGTAAGGTTAGATTCTAAGAGGAACAGACTATGCTTTTCTCTATGTGATTGTGCAAGGAAATCCATAGGGATGACTGCTCACAGTAGCCTGGCCGCCTTGTTATTTGTGACTCTTTTTTTTTTTGTTTTTGTGAATGGTTGGGGCAACGAACCAGGATTACGTTTTCCATTGGGAGTCGGGACACATCCACAGTTGTTTGAGGGCTTGCTTTCTAAGCCAAGTAGTTATTAATTTGACCGGAGACTTGACTAATCTAGTTTGAGTGGTTGCATTGTGATACTAGGTTTTATGTCATCATTGATGGAAAATGACTCATGTGCTTGACCTAAATTTGAAAATTTAGTTGATGTTATTCTATACTGATTTTATGGTTGAAAATTCTGATTGTGGGTGTATGATGCATTTTGCCTTCTCATCTAATTCTGTCATTTCTGTGTTTTCTGAAGAGCTAAAACAAAGTGCCTGATATTTTTTCGTCCTGACTGTAGTACTATGTCCATAAGGAGTCAGGTCGGTGTTACCCTTCTAAGAAGGAGGTGATGTCTTATCTGGAAACCAGACAAACGAGAAAGAGCCTTGCAGATTCTGCTGGCGAAACTTCTGTAAGTCAACACACATGTTATTTCTTGCTTTCTATAAAGATAAACTTCTTTCTACTTAATGGCAGCTGAAATTGCTTTGGCAGGCAGAGATTGGATCTCCTGGGAAGAAGTGTAGGAAGTTGGATACCATGTGAACTGCTGCTCTGAAGAACTTTAACGTTGTTGGTATTCCTATTAAAGTGACGTGGCAGCTGATGAACATTAATGAAGGGTCATGGATTCCTTACCTTGATGGCCATGTAAAGGTATCTGAAACGACCTGGTGACATTGGGCGGAAACTTTCACCTACCTTACAATGCAAAATGGCGGTAGCGCAACATGAGGTGTATGAAGAATTCTGCAATACCTCCCAGAACCTGGATGTCTCTCATAGCAGTGGCTAGATTCTCTGTCCTTTTCAAGGGATTTTTCATTAGTTATTAGAATTCATTTGGATTATTAACTTGCTGAATTTCTTTCCGAAGTTGTAAATTGCTGCATCTTAGACTTGGAATCTTTTGTTGATCTGTTGTTCTTGCTTTGGAATGCTGGCTGGCGCATTGCTTCGTGCTTAGATTTCCTTTTTAGGGGTTTATCCTTTTGTCTTTTCTCTGTTAATTCGACTCCCACTATTTTTGATTTTGTAGATGGTGGATTTGTAGCACTACCAGATCTTCCTGTAACAAGGATGAGGGCTGGGTGAACAGAGATCAAGATAAGTGCATAGTCTGCAAATCGACCATGGGAGGTTGAGTATGACCGGGTCGGTCGATTTCTTCAAGGTGTTTTGATGTGCATATCATATGATGCTGTTGAAATGGTTCAAGATTTTCTCTTGTAGGTGTTCTCATGTTGTAGTGCTGGAGTAACATTTTTTCTTGTAACTGTTTGGGTTGCTTGCGTTTTTATTTTGATGGACAATTTTGAGACATTTCATGAGTTAAGTCATAGTGGAGGCGATGTCCAAGCGATGAGAGTTTGATTCACTCAGCGGGTGAGGATGTTGGCACGGCTGTTGTTTTGAGCAGATATCTGAGGCGATGGCGATGACAGACCTAAGTCATGGGGCATTAGAGTGCATTGTTGAGGGTGACTGATGAGAGTATTAATCTTGCGGTGGCGAGTGATTGGAATCAATAGAAGAAGAATTGGATGATGTTGCGGTTGTGTGGCGTTGATTGTGAAGAAACTTGGGTATTATGATGGGTAGTAATTTGGTTTGCATGTCTGCAACTACTTGGTGTTCATTTTGTACAAGTGTGTTACTATTTGGTGTTTCGATTGATGATGAATTCGACGTGCGATGTTGAACGTACGGTGTGTGAGCTGGTGTTTCGATGGTGCACAAAGCTTGTGGCGAATAATTTGAGTAGAGGGAGATTGCCCCCGAGAGTCGTAAAATTCACCTGAAGAGCATTGTTTTGCTTTATGTATCCTACAAAGTTCCCGTTCGATGTGTGTATGTTGTTGGTCCGGATTTGCTCTCAACGAGACCTAGTGAAAAGGCGTCCACAATGATGGATCAAAAAATAAAACTAAAAAGTGATGTGAAAAGTGTAAATTGAAGATCCTGCAAAAATGGAGAAGCTCGAACCACAAAAATCCCCACAATGAAACTCAACAGGTTGCGCGAACAATGGCAGAAGAAAAACAAAAAATGAAATGGGCCTGCTCTTGATTGTTAGTATTTCCTTTGTCCCTTATATTTTTGTAACAATATGCACTTCAAATCCTTCGTTTTTATTTTTATTTTTAACGACGTTAAAAAGAATTTCTTGATCCAAAATTAAAATTAACAATTTATTCTATCATTAGGGTTTTTGGATTTTTGTGTGATTTTCGAGCCCTCCATGAAGACTATGAAATACTTGCGGTTATAATAATTTTAAAACGGAGGGAATATATTTTAACTTTTGTTATTTTCATTGTTAAATTTGACGATGAAAATCACAATGTTATTTTTGTCATCTCATCATGATAACGATGAAGTCTTGTATAGTGGAATTTTAGTTTGGAAGTTCAACTTGATTGATTAGATAAATTTATTTGGTTAAGATAATTGATAAAATGAAGGGAGAAATAAAAATGCTAGACTTTAGCATTACTGTCGTTGGATAATCAATGTTAAATTTTGATATTTTTATATTATTCATCGACAAAAATGATTTGTCCTATTGAACTTGTTATAATGATCAAATGTTGAAAACTTTTGAGGCTTTTAAAATCTTTTTCCCACCGAGGGGAAAAAGGAAGGTGCAAATGATGAATTGACGGCAGTCCAATGAAGCCACCAATGACAGCATACAGCTCATGTGTATGTCCCTCTTGTCCCATACACGTGACAACTGACAAGCTACACTTTCCCCTTCAATGGACGCATCCCGCGCACCAAAAGTCTGATCCACAACAGGAAATATTATGGTCTTAGCAATTTGTACTTGCATGTTCTTAAAGTCACAATGGTGGAATGAACCTCAATATAAAACAGAACTACATAAGCTCATACTCGTGGATCGTCATAGAACATAAGCATCGGATAAAAAGTACGTTTCTCGTCCGAAAATTTGGCCACAGCAACAAAACATAACCTTTCATATTTCTTCCTGAATTGTTCATACAAAGATGATCCTACCATGTGAATCTGCCACATATTAGCCATAAGATCGAGCAATGACGAAAGGCGACAGACAACGACGATTGAAAGTTTATAAAACAGGAAACTTTAGAGGTAATATATATGGCTTGCGACGGAACTTCGTTATTGTTCTGGTCACCAGCAGCAGCAGCATGATGGAAACTTGAAGGAGAAAGAGGAAGGCAAACGTCCAGTTCTCCTAATGTAATCCGCTTTCTCTGAAGTTCTCACTGCCTTCTCATTCAACTTGGCCTCTGCATTACCTCTCTTCTCCTCTGCTATTCTTCTAGTTGATGCGAGCTTGTTCGCGTACTTCTCTTGTGCCCTGGCTTTCATCCTCTCGGCTTTCACCTAGACGTTATCATACGTCAAATATGATTGAGATCATGTCAATGTATGTTACGGATCAAAGTAAGATTCCGACTTGAGGAATTATATGACATGACAAGACTATGTAACGATGTGTTTGGTCCCTAAACGCGTACGTTCTTTTTGTACTACTCGAGAGCAACAAATCTAGTGGCTGGGACATCACGGTTTCCGCTTTATTCCGGTATGCTAGCATCAAGCAAACATGGGACTTGATCATTGCAAAAGAGTGCACTGATCCTAACCCAAAAAGACTAATAAGTCATTCTGATTACTTTCAATCATATAAAAGCTTATAGAACCGTCGTTTTTTCTTGTAAATCGTGGTTCATATTCAGATTCTCTAGTTCAGGAGTTCATAAACATTGAAGCAGAAAACTCAGCAATGACAGTGTTAGTGGCAAATCTAGCGTCAAACTCCGAAAGATACCTCCATTTTCTTCATCTGCATTTCAGCTTTCCGCTTCTGATGGTTTTCCCACGCCTGTATCTTCACCTCTTCCTGCTTATACCTAAACAGAAGCAGTTTAAATGTCACAAAGTCATCACTCACTCGCTTTGCTCGCTACTTCTCTGTTGCAAAGAAGGGTTCATTACCTGGCCATGTACTTGGCACGCTCAGCCTCATCCCAAGCCATTGCTCGCATTTCCAAAGGATTCATCTTCTTGGCATGTTCCACATTCCTGTTCTCCGTGACATGGTCAGGAATCCCTTGTCCAGAACCGTTGCAAACTGTGACTCCACCTACGACACCAGGGTGTGTGGTCGCGGCATTTCCCCTCGCAAGAGGAGATGCTTTGGGATCAATTGTCAGAACACCAGCTTCATGATCATCAACACTTTGTCCAGCATGTTGGCACCTAATTGGAGTGGTTGATCCTGATGTTATAGGGCTCCTGGGTCCTACTGGAGTTGCAGCCCTGATTGGAGTGGCAGTCCTAGACGGCTCCTGACTAGCAGCCGGAGTCATCTCAGTTCCCATATCCCTCAGGCACACGGACCGAACGCCCGAGCTCCCATTCTCAGTAGCCATAATGGACTTATTCACACACCAGAACGACTCCTCACAATCAACCTTCTTGGTTTCCACTTCATAGCTGACCCTGCTATTCGAGCTGGCGCTGCCCACATTCTCTGCTTTCTCCACCTCTTCCTCACCGGTCGAGGAGAAGTCGGTCTCTTGCTGTGGAGTAGGAGCTATGAGTCTCGTATCATCCGCATTCGAGTTCCTAGGCTTATTTTTGGAGACACCTTTTTCATGGCCGCCCCTCGAGAGCCCAACTAGCCATTTCTGTGCATCGTCCCACTTGGATGGCGCCGGTTTGCCCAGGGGCGTTCGATGAGGATGATGCTGATGGTGCTGATGGTGGGACGAGGCAGCGCGATTCGATCCACTACCTTTGTGGAACTCGAAGTTGATCGTGGTGCCGTTGCTTGTCACCTCCTTGTCCTCCATCGATCTCATTATCCTTCCCTCACTACACTTCTGATCCAAATCTTGCAGCAAATAGTGTCACCCCCAACTTTTGTTCCTCTGCTTGCAAAAAGCAGAAACAGGTTTCTTTTACAATGAAACCGCAATTCACCACCGTTTCTCTTCAATCAGACAGATGAAACCCAGTGGCATATCACCAAAATGGCACTAAAATTTCATCCCAGATCCTAAATTACAAGCATCTACAAATCCTCTCTGTTATAAATATAGAAGTATAACAGAGGCAAAACTACGCGCATTCTGCCCTCCCCACATCCTGCACTAATGACGGAATTATGTGGGTATGTTGATTTGAGATTTCCGGATCTATGTCTTCTAAACCGTCTACAGAATCTCAAACAAATCTCATATGGAAACAAAGAGTTGAAGAAACCACTCCAATTCTTCACTAATCAGAGTAGATGAAGTAACAAAATGAATGGCATACCATTGGCTGAAGAAGCAATTACTTCAATGTGACAGCAAGCGATGCATTCTCAGAATTCACTGACTGAAGATCTTGGAACAAAACATATTTCTATTTTGCATCCACCAATCGTTGACAAAAAAGAGGACCATGCATGCTCTTTGAGCCGTTTTCACAGAATCCAACCACCACAAAAAAATAATATGGACATAAATGGAACCGTTGGGGACTGAAAGCGGTGGCTCTTCTTGCTCTGGTTTGCTGACTCCTTTGATGGAATCACAACCAGATGGGTCTCTCAGTGGTCTCACCACTCTATATGGCTTCCTTTTCTTACAGGTAAAAAGGTGGCTCAAGAAAGAGTGGAAAAATACACTAGATTATTGCACTCACTGAGCTTACTGTCTTCTTGGGAGTTTATGCTCTCTTTTTTTTTATCTTTTTTTTTTTGTGAAAATGAAAGATCAGATCCATCACCTAGTGGTCATAAATCAACACAGGAACAATAATTAATCGAGCAGGGTAAGTCAAGTGCATTGAGGGCTATTGGTTTTTTGTGTTAAAAAATTTCAAAATCAACTCAACTAAAAATACAAAATAATATTAAAAAATATAAAAAATGTATAATTAAGAGTTTGTCGTCGAATAAAATGCTAATGACAATACCGTTTTATTTTGTTACTTTTTTTGTCTTAATTTATTTATAATATTTTTTGTGTTAGTTTTAATTTATTTATTATATTTTTATTTTTTCTTATTTGATAATCAATTTATATTAATATAATAAAATTATCACATCATCTTCTTCATCCTATTTTCTCATTCTATCTTCTAAATCCCATTTACATCCCAATATCACTAAAAAATATATTATTCTTTTTTTTATCAAATTTCATAAAAATTTAACATACACATAAAAATTACGTGCCGAGTCAAACGATTCCAATTAAAATGAGACAGAGGGTGTATATTCTTTAGCTACTGGGAATATCATTTTCTTCTTGCCAACAAAATATTCCTCCGTCTAAAAAAAATTGCATTCTTTGTCCATGTAAGAAAAAAGATGATGACAGTATGAATGATCCATGGAATAAAAGATTTTTTTTGAAATTTATCGTAAAATATCAAACATAATATATGTCACGAACTATAATTCTGTGTCAAAATGACATTCGTATTATATTATTTACTAATAAAAAATAACACATCGAAATACGTAATAAATAATATAATTATTATATAACATTTCAATCATTATGGGACCGAGAGTATAAGTGTTACTCCTAATAAATTTTTTCAATAACATAACATGTAAAATTTGAACTTAGCATGATGGAAAGGGATGTAATCGAACTCCTGTGATGGGTTTGTTTTGATGAGTAATGGAAAAGCTGAACGTTTCTCCAAAAAATAAAGAAATAAAACTGAACTTAGCGAGAACATTTCAAGAACACACTGCAAGAAAAATTTGGTCGTGAAATAGATATTCTGGTGCATTGAGCATGCCAAAAAGAACTTTTAATGGAGTTCGAGTAAACAGAGGAAGAGGATAGATGGCAATAAGTGTATAGGACGATAGGAGTGGGGTCGCATGGGGAATGGTACAATTTAAGTGAATTTTTATATTATTGTCAATACTTGGGTGTGGTGGGGACAGCGCCACCTTCACTTACATTCAGTGACCTAGAAAGGAGTGCTATCCTACCACAACTACTACTACTGGTAGTGATGCTAATGAACCCTAGGTCAATTTCATCAGTGCCATTACTACTGATTGTTGAGTGTGAACGTAATATGTGTAAATTATCAATATGTTTTATTTTTAAAATTTATTTATTATTTTTATTTTATAATTATTATAATATTTTTTTATTATTTAATATGTAATTTGAGAAGTTTTATTATTTATTTAAATAATATGATTTAAATTTTTTTTGTGGTTATAGTACGTTACGTTTATTATCATCGATATTTCATGATATTTTCTTAAAAAGCAATGTTTGACCATCTCGTAATATCGATCAAATCTTCTATTATCATACATGTCCGATCAAAATAGTACAATAATCATTAGTATTTATAAAAAATATATTTGATCGTCTCATAACACGAATTAAAATTCACATTAACAAAAATAAAAATCAAAATATTTCAATTAATTTATGAGGGAGGGAATAGTTTGATAGAAATAAGACAACAAGTAGATAGATGCCTCACATCAAATTACGCATATACGGTACATTGCCGTATGAGGAATGTGGAACGTCTATCACTCGGATACATTCATGTTTAGACTTGGACACAAACTTCTCACATAAACATGAATAATACTGCATTATATGATGAACCATAATAAAAACAAGTTGTACTGAAGCTAGATGTATAACTCCCACAGTATTAGTTATAATTGGTAATTAACCTAAGAATTAGTGTCCTTTTCTGTCTGAGCCCATCTCACATGGGTGGTTTTGGGGGGACTCAACAGCACTGGCATGTGCATGCAGTGGATAGGTACAAAATGGGTTCTTTTAGTTTTAGCCAGTACACAATGCATTTATTTTCTTTTTAATACTCCCATTTCACGTTGTACAAGTTTCTACTGAGAGAAGTGGCACTTTCTTTCTGACCCATTTCACATGCTTTATCCTTTGATCGTCTTTGGTCGCGATATAAGATGAGTAATTTTACGGTGTGTTTGGTCAATTTGGATCCCCTGCCGTTGGGTGATGTACAATTGGGGGTGCAGTGCTTAATCTTGATATTTGGATTAAAATCCAACTATTCAAGTTTATTTAGAGGTTTTTTATTTGTTTTTATATGGTTTCTGATTTTTTGGGTAAGTTTTTTTTATGGATTTATTTTTCTTGGGTGTTTTTTAATTTTGAACTTTCTAGATTTTAATTTTTTAGGGTTTAATTTTTCTTAATGTGATTTTAATTTTGTTTTCAAATTTTTAATGGGAGAATTCTCCATAAATACCCCTATAAAAACTTAATGATAGAAAAGTACCACATTTTGTTTTTTTTTTTTCCCGAATAAGTAACCCATCAATAATTATTGTAATAATATTCGTGTTACACCAAATACATTTTCTTAATAAAACCATCATTGATTACATAAGATATTGATTTTTCTAAAAAAGATTCAATTTTAAATCCAAACGTACCTCTAATCGGTAACTATCGATGGTCTCTCTCACATCGTAGAACCACTTACTGCAATTATAAACATAAGAACTCCTCCACGGATTGCAACCACATACTATCATTATTAGTTCGTCCCCACCTTGGTCGTTGTCATAAAAACAACTGTAGAGAATTTCAGGAAATAGCTTCCTATCTGCAGAAGGTAACTCACGAATCTTCCGCACAAGCGAAGGACTAAATTATGCCGTTATACACTATTAGAGCAAGTCTTATGGATCAGTTATTTGCCAAGTTAAAGTTATAAGATAGCATTATGGTCACAAATTTTCACTCCAATAATTACTTTGGCTAGCTATAATTTGATTTTTGCTATTTTACATGTCAAATTTGACTTTGCAAATGCCCAAGGCATTTTATGCCACATCATCAACGTAAATGACAATCCAATGAAAAAAAAAAAGAAGAATAATAATATAGTTGAGATAGGTGAGAAAAAAAAGGTTAAAAATTCACAATGTTAAAAAATGGCATTTCATCACTAGAGGAGCATTGGTAAATTTTGACAATTTTATACTATTTATAAATAAATTATGATCATGACTATGTAAATATACCATATAACATTGGATTTGCTCTTAGAAGTTAGTATAGCCGCAAGAATTCATCATGTTCATCATTTTCCATCGCAAAGCTTCTGCAGCTCAAGTGACTGTGATCCTACACCTCCAATTTGCAGCTGATTAACCCACATCGACGCCTTCAGCGTGATGGTTTGACACTCACTAGCTCCCACCCCACAGAACCAGGTTTAAATCCAAAATGCTGCACCACCCTGTTTAACTTGTCCCAAAAAAAAAAAAAAAAAAAAACGACTATCTTTAGCATAAACTTATTTTGCCAAAAGAGTACCTGTGAAAAACGCATCCACACTCGTCCAGAAGACAACCTGCAGAGTGATCACCCCAGTCTTAATCCACAAGTTGACTGTAAGCAGAAGCAGAGGATTTCGATATATCTAGGGCGATAGGGCGACTTGTATCATTGCAATGAATAAATGCTTTCTGATGTATTTCATAGCAACTCAAGCAATTAGAACAGTTGTAAATGGGGAAAAAAAAAAAAAAAAACATCACTTGCGAATGAGGCCATGAACAAGAAAGAATGCGACACGATATCTCACCTGCTGTGTCACAAATGGTGTATTTTTCTTCTGAACCTTCTTCAAGACCCTTGACATCTTCAATAAATTTCCATCCTCCTTTTTGGGAGATCCGTCATATCTTGGCACCAATTGTGTGGTAGCCGCTTCAAAGACAAACAGAAAACATAGCAGCAACTGCCTCTGATGCCTTCCGCCACCAATCAGATTGCACGTTCGATCAAAACCCTCTCAGCTGTAACAAGCTGCTGTGTTATCCTAGCTGCAGTTCTGCGGCTTTCATCCGCTTTCTCTGTTACCTATCAAAGTTTCTTCAAGGAAAGGAGATTTCTATAACAAACAAGGTCCCTTTTGCTGAAGAGGACTCATTATAGACCCGATTATATCATTGTCTGTACGGTGAAGGTTGGGCAGCTGATGCACAGCCAGAGTTGCAGCTTCGAAAGAAGCAACATCCCCATAATCATGCGTACAATATGTGAGCGGCTTGTCTTTCACGTGAGACCAACACATCATCCATAGGCATTCCCAAGAGCTCTTTTGGAACGGGACAATGCAAGCTCCTTCATCTGATGATTCCATCTCACCAAAAGCACCAGAAGTTACAGTGTACACCATATATCCTGGAACAGGACTTTGACGCGTATGAGGAGCGGGATTCTTTCAATCTTCATAGGTAGGAACAGGCCGAAATATCATGCTGCATTAGATGAAGGAGAATGTGGATTTGAGGGGTTCTAGGACGACGACAACCAGAACCCTTGGATTGTTAGCTGGAAGGCTTGTTGCCGCCGTAACCACCTGAAGAGTAACTTCTCTTTTTCCTCTTTATTCTCCGGCTGAGCCAGGCAACCCTTCCGATCCCCACACAGGATAGTCAATTTTCCTTTCCTTCACACACTAGGTGACTGTCCTTGGGGCATGAAGCTCCGACTTGTTTGATTCTTACTGAAACACCAGATAAGGATATATTACCATTTGACCATCTGCCACATGTCGGAGTAGTCAAAATGACTTGGTTAAGTCAGGAGAAAGATCAAATGTCTTTGTGTAGGACGACAAGGCATTAAGCTTAAAGCACAAGCCTTGACATGGAAATGTCTTTGATCCAGAACATTAGGAATTTTCCTAAGGGCTTAGAGAAAATGATATAAAGTGTTGTTAGAGATTAATGGATGATGAAGATTAGATAATTGAAGGATTTCAAAAACAAAAACAATTTAAAAAAATCTCTATCATTAGATATGTTCTATCCACACACAACTTGTATGTTACTAACAACAAACTCTCTTTTTCCTTTTCCTAAATAAACAAACATTCATCAGTTTCTATTCCATTATATCTTCCCAAATGTTGTCTACAAGTTCTCAACTATTAAAGGCAGCACAACAGCATGCAAGACCTATAAGGACAACGTAGCACTGCCGCCAATCGGCCGATCAAAATCACTCCATTTGCAAATTATTTTCTTCCCTATGCCAATCGTTGTTATCTGTTGTCAGTTTCCCAGGCAGAGTGGCCTCTGTGTTTCCTATTGAAAGCATACCACTTACCATAGCATCAGCCATATATTAAAAAAAATGGAATAGGCTGTAATTATAATAAATAAGCACGAATCCATAGCTTAATTTGAACTCAGTTCTCAACATTGTAATCTACATGACAGTGCCAATATTTCTTAGTAGATAAAATAAGTAGACACACCTATTGATCAAGGTTTCTCGAAATAGGAAGCTCAGACATAAATGATTCATTGGATCCAGGGGATGAACTTCTACCATCGCTGGCGCTTACAAAATAACTACCAAGAGAAACAATATTAGAAACGTGCATCATAAAACATTAAAAACATGTAGAAATACACAACTGCAACAAGACTTGGCCCGAGAACAAGATGCTCCTTCTTGGCAATCATTATGCAAACATGCCGAGGAGGTATTTCCGGCAAGGTGAACAATACCCTGTTAATAAGAAACACAAAAACAAAATTAGAACACCGCCTCCCAGAATACATAAGTCCAACTTAAAACCAAAAATACTCACATAGATTACATCACCAGACCAGTTTCAGTACATATTACTAAATAATCGTAATCCATCATGTCAAAACCAGAAAAATATTAATCATCACCAAACTCGATCCTGTCATCTTCATATTCAACACGAAGAAACCTAGGCAGAGGAAGAAAAATCTAGTAGTAATGTACGCAAACCTGGTTCCAGGATTGGGTTACAATAAACACTTACTCCATCTCTTCGAAAGAAACTGCAACATCTGTTCACAATACAGTGGGGTATTGGTGTAAAAGCTAATACAATTAATTTTATTTATTTTCGAATGATAAAAAGGAACAACTTGCATAGATACTGAGGCATGAAGTACGACGCCTACCTAACAACTAGATTTTGAACCAAACCACTGATAAGAGAAGTCCAAGTTGCCTGATTCGGATTACTAACAAGCTCAAAAGCTCTCAATGAATCACAAATGGAACCACATTTTGAGTACATGGTAAGAACGGACGTTTGGGAGCCAACAAGACTCAAACCCTGATTTTATAGTCAGACCATGAATCATCATTCCTACAAGTAAATCGGCCAAATTGCCACAACTGGCCAGCACGCTCGCAAACGTATAGTCATTAGCCTTAACACCTTGCTCGAGCATACACCGGAAAACCTCCAACACTTCACCATCTTCACCACATTGGCCATACCCAAAGATCAAAGCTATGAACAGAACCCAAAGATTGGGGGCACACTAGTGGAAAATGATAGAATAGATACATCTAGCTTAGACATGCCTTTATTGTATTTTTGGTAGCAATGAAATTAATAACAAAAGATTGATAAGCTAATAGGGTTGATAAACGATGACATTTGTGCCTGAGCAGGAGATTGCTTAAGCCAAATAGTGTCTGGATCAATGTTTCAAATTTCAGAAACATGTCTTACGTCACAACCTTGGCACCTAACACGCTGTCACATGGAGGTAAGGCTCGTTCGAGAGGCTCACCCTTCAGCATGTACCCTATGTGCCTTGACAAAAATGTCCAGGAGCATCTAGGCGCACATCAATCTTTTTTCCCCATTTTTTGAACCATCATGGACAATGTAGCACAGAAGACACAAGACACAATACAACATATTAGAGCTCATATGCTTCACTAGGGGAAGAATAAATGTTTTTAAATCCACCAAGAGAACTCAAAATAAGTCTCCAAGTGTCACATGCATTGGATGTCGGGTACATTACATGTCTAGCACTCTAGCACTCCGACTATATCAAGTGTCCAACTTTTTGAAGTGTATAAAGGAGTTGGGAAGTGTCTCATGAATATTGTTGTATGATGAGTTTGTTGAACTTTAACTTGGAAGCAGACCTAATGTTATTCAGTTATCACGCGGATCACAAAGAAAACCTTACCATCAAATACAAGGTTACTCATGTAAGCTTGTCTTCAGCTCAGGGTTCTCAAAGCCATTGATCCATACACTGTACCTTTTGTGGAACCTGATTAAAAAAAAGGCAATTCAGAAGTCAGAAGATATCATGGAAGCACAATAATAAAGACTTACTATGTTTAATCTGCTTAAATGACTGACAAGAATGCACAAACCATGAAATTTTTTTTTAGTTTGTTCAAGAACAATGAAAAGGTAGTCGTCCGGAATATCAATCTACATTCAATTGAAAAGATTAATAACAAAAGATTGATAAGCTAATAGGGTTGATAAACGATGACATTTGTGCCTGAGCAGGAGATTGCTTAAGC
>JAOVYX010018498.1:0-20069 GCA_035668315.1 Drosera spatulata
GGGGTGATAAGATAAGGAATTAAAGAAAACAATGAAAGCAAATAACTAAAAACCAATTATGAAGTTTTCTTGAGATTTAATCGAGTTCGACAAAGCATATGGCCTTCGTGACTTTCACTCGTCATACATTTTAATCATGGACTGAAGATCTTCATTTCATGTTCTATTATGATAGGTGTTTAAAATTAGGTTCGACAAAAAGAGAGTTGTCAATATAATTATTTATTACCATAAAGAATGACATAACCAAACTAACACATTTATCTATGTCCAAAAGAGAATGTAACACATACTAAATATGTCGCATTATGTGCGTTTCTCGAACACCTCATAATAATGACCTAACACAGATTAGCACCAAATTGTGTTCATTTACATGTGATCATAAGTTAACTAAAAGAGAATGACATTAACCTATGAGTTTGCTACCAACATCAACTAAAAGGGAATGCCTTGATTGCATACATACTGCCCTGGCATAATTAGATGACCAATCAAAATACAGTAGACAAGTAATTATGGATAAATCCAACACATGAAATGATACCATGAACAACGAATATGAACACTACAAAAAAAATTACAATTTAGCAATGGAAATTTTTAGCGACGGATATCCGTCGCTAAATCAGATTATTTTACGACGGATACGTAGCAAAAATTCCTCGTAGAAAATTTTATGTTTTTTGCGACGGAAAGTCAAACCCTGTCGCTAAATATAATCCAAATTAATTCAGCGACGAACTCCGTTGCAAAAACGTATAACTTTCAATGTTTTGAAATTTGATATCATTAATTTAGCGATGGATCCGTCGCTAAATATGGCTAGCTACGGATCCGTCTCAAATTTTAGTAATTTTGCCTTATAAATTTTATGCTCAAAAAATTTATCATATAATGGAATTAGCGATGGATCCGGCGCTAATAAGTAAAAATAAATTACAAATACATTACTTAGCGACGGAATCCGTCGCTAAACATATTTAGTTACGGATCCGTCACAAACTTTATTAATTTTACCTTAGAAATTTTTTTCTCCTAATAGTGCAAATGTTAACTTAAGATAACGTGTTATATTTCACAAAAATTTTATGAAGGAACTAAGGAGTGTTAATAACTCGTAATAATATGTTCAAATTATATATGTAAGAAAACTTGAAATGTACGTATAAGATGTTGCACACGAAAATTTATGTTAAATGTATCACGTGTTATAAACTATATCATTATAAAATTAAAGTGAAAGTAATTGTGAAAAAGAATGAAACGATGAAAAAAAAACTAAAAAGATTTAAAAAGTAGAATAGTAGCGTACAGTGGATGCCCTTCGAGTTTCAGATGGAGCTTTTGGAGAGGCAGTGCGCGAGTGAGGATTTCCAAACGAAATCCGACATCGCCCAACAAAACAGGACGAAGGGGATAGCGACACACACGCAAGGTAGTGTGTCCTCTATCGTCATCGGGAAGAGTATGGTTAGTTCTTCGTGTTTTTTTTTTCATTCGATACATTTAAGATTTATACGTGTTTTATCATGTCATTTATAAAATTTCATATAACAATCAGTTACGTTTTTTTAACTCATTGTATTGATTAAATTGTTTCAGGAGACGGCCTTGAAACGAAAGATCTTGGGCTCCGAGGTTTTTATCCAGACTCATAAGGAGTCGGATGCCCATGGCGTTGTAGAGACTATACAGGCCGGGAAGTCTATAGCGGACATTCCGCTAGTTGATGAGCCTGCGACACAGCTTCGGGCATCTTTTCTTTCGCTCCTTATTTATTAAATACAGTGTCTATTACATTTCACATTACTAATGCATTACAAATGATCTATTGTAGGATTCATATTTTGAGCAACTCGGTCAGCTGCCTGAGTCATAGATGGATGAGTCTGTCGATCCCGAGGTTGCTCAGCAGCAGTTTCATGCAGCGACTGATCGGGCTTTCTTGGAGGTCTCTCGCAGCGACAAGGGAAGGGTATATGGCATCGGCTCAGCTGCGAGCCAATTATACCCCCGATCCATGCTCAATTCTTCTTCCAGGAGTCAATCGCAAAGCTTTCGGGAGTTGAAGGAAAAAGTCCTCACTCTCTCACAGAGCCAGGCCAGGATGGAGCAGCAGATGGCCTTCCTCTTCAGGAAGATGGGCGAGGATCCTTCCACATGTCAGAACGAGGCTGGTAGAGCTTTTCCTCATTTTCAACCACCTCCGGATGACGATTCCTTTCCCCCAGAGCAGCGCAATGTTAGACTAGCTGGGCATTGATGCCTATTAGGCAGTTGTAAACTCATTACATTTGTATAATTCGAAATTTTAGTTCAATTTGATTGATGTTTGTATATTTCTGAGTTTCTTGATGTTTCAGGTACATGTATTTGTA
The DNA here is from genome assembly GCA_035668315.1 of Drosera spatulata. Taxonomy (NCBI): domain Eukaryota; kingdom Viridiplantae; phylum Streptophyta; class Magnoliopsida; order Caryophyllales; family Droseraceae; genus Drosera; species Drosera spatulata. The sequence continues at coordinate 2,382 of JAOVYX010018498.1, forward strand.
TTGGTACGGTTGAAATTCTGATTTATTTTTTTAAAAAATTTAACTCAATTAGCGACGAAATCCGTCGCTAAATCTTTCAACTTACCGATATCTTTTAGCGACGGAATCCGTCGCTAACGTGTTCAACTTGCCGATGACTTTTAGCAACGGATTCCGTCGCTAAATCTTTCAACTTGTCGATGACTTTTAACGACGGATTCCGTCGTTAAATCTTTCAACTTGCCGATGACTTTTAGCGACGGAATCCGTCGCTAAAATTGCAAGTATGGAAAAACGAAGTTAACGACGAAAAAAGTCTATATATTCTTTTAGCGACAGATCCGTCGTTAATTTTTGGTTTAGCGACCACGTTAATAGCGACGGAAATAATCCGTCGCTAAACAATTTTAGCGACGGATTTTTGGCTTTTTGCGACAGAAATTTTCCGTCGCAAAATGATCCTTTTTTTTGTAGTGGAAACTATTAAAAATAGAGATCATGTCTCATAAAAATCCATGAAAAAGTTACAACCATTAAGTCATATTTAGATTTACGTTACCATCCTCACAATACGAAACAAACAATTCATGCTAAACGAATTGAAAGTCATCTCAATTTACAACTAGAAAAATTGAGAGATACAAAACCCTAAGACCATGATTATCGTACGTTACTGCTTCTGGCCTTTTTGTAGAGACTGGTCTCTTAGTCGATTCTGGTGTACCATAAACCTTTTCAGAGCTCCTTTCCTTGCCAGCTCTTTAATCGCATCTCAGAGATGTCGGTACTGCTCCGTATCGTGGCCATGTTCCTTATGATAGAGGCAGTACTTAGTCGTGTCCCGGTTTTTCCCCTTGAGTCTTTGTTTCTCTGTGTTTTTTTGCGACAAATTTTCTTCGCATGCTGCTATGAGGTATTCAAGAAAGTGAGTCTGGAGTACACGGGACCCTTTTTGGGCTTTCCTTTCTTCTTCTTCCTATCCTGGGGGTGTTGTTCCTCACCCACGGATTCTCAGAATTAGGAATGGACATTTCCTCGTGGAATGGTATCCGTGTTTCCCAGATGCAACCCGTTGAACAGAGTTTGTGTCGCCATTGCTGTCTCCGTCGTCAAATGTTGTCTTGTCTTAGCTAGAAGGTTCGTATAGGTCCATGGACCTTCCTGCTCACGTCGTAAGCCAGATCCTCATTTATCAAACCCCGAATAAGGGCTTGACAAATATACACCTCCTCCGTGTGTTCGACTTAAACCACTTCTGCGTTGAACCTCTGTACGTAGGCACTCAAGCTCTCTCCAGATTTCTATTTGATATCGTAAAGATGTTTCAAGGTTAATCGGAATCTTTTGCTATTGATGTACTGAGATATGAACGCCTTGGCTAGCTCCTCGAAGGATCTTATGGACCCGGGTTGAAGGGAGTTAACCGTACCCGGGCTGGACCTCGGAGGGTAGTAGGGAGCGCATTAAAAAAAAGTGATGACGTCTTCTGCCCCATAGAGGTCCATCGAGGTCCAAAAAAGTCTGAACATGGTCAAATGGATCCCCTATCCCGTCATACTGCTCATAACTTGATATTTTGAGCCTATCGTGTGGGACAGTCTTGTTAATTTCTCGGGTAAAAGGAGCTTCCATTTTCAACACTACTTCTCCATTGCTACCCTTGATGTCACATTTCATCATTCTAAAGAGCTCGTCAACCTTCTTCTCTAGATCTCCGGTTTCACTAAGAACCTGGAAGCCTTAAACTTCTTTCCCTTTCTCCTGAACATGTTTTCTGCTTATCGTTGACTTGGAATTAAGAAGACTCCTCAGGTCTTCGAAGGTTTTCCTTGAATAGGTACAGCTTGACTCCCTTCATCCTTCCATCGGAACTCGATTTCGATTTAGCTAGTATCGTAGATCCTCAGGAGGTGGGTGTGGTACTTCGGTTAGCTCTACTCTTGATGCTAGATTCTCGGGAACTCATTGGATGGTAGGTCCTTTTCCTGTGACAGGCTGTGGGGGCAGTCTTCGATTCATCAAGTCGATGATAGTTCTCATTAAAGTTGTCGTTTGATTCACCATTTGCGCCTGGAAAGGTACAAATATTTCAGTGGTCACTAGTCTCAGGTTTGCTTGGGGACTCTGTACTTCTTCCACCAAGCCGGTTTGCGCAATCGCAACCCCAAGTCGTAAAGACGAGCTGTCCTGCACATTGCTTTGATTCTGCTCTCCCTGTGATCGGGTGTTTTTACTTTTTCGAGGCATTTTGGACCCGAACCCCATGGTTATCGTCAAATGTGCTGTTGTTAGACGGGTAGGGAACCCAGGTTCGTAAGTCCGGATGTTTTGTGGTGAAAATCTACTTGTGAGTCGTAGCCCAACTCGGAATCTCCCACCTATAATCACACAAGAAAACAATATACTGGTTAGACGGGCCTGAGGTGGAGACCTCCAAGACTATCTCCATTGCTTAAGTTAGTAACAGTTTCAGGTCCAATTAAATGATTGTAGAGGAAGGTCATGAGAACTTATTTTTTGGATAATAAATAAAAATATTTATAATATATTATTCATCATTATATAAGAGAGACACTTGTCACACCCCTAATGGGTATGTGACTTAACCTTTTCATGGGTGCTTCATACATAGGCTACTTGTGTTAATGATGTTGGCCTTGCAAATGGGCTTCAGCCCACGAGATAGTAGAATTTCTATGCTACCAACAAGTTCATAAATGTGTTCTATTTTTGTCCAAATCCAAGTGTGAGACTGTATCTAGCTCCTCATTAAATGATATTGTATTATTAATAACTTAAAAGTTACTCCCTTCATCTTATAAAAAATATAATATTTTTTTTGATGCGATAAAAATTATAATACTTCCTTAATTGAAATTTTTTTTTTCAAAAATATCAAAATATATTTTTTTATTTTTTATTTTATATCGCATCAATTATCCCATTATTATTTTTCCTTTTATTTTTTTTTTCTTTTTTTTTTTCTTACACAACTTCAAGAATAATTTAGTTTTTACATAAAAAAATAACATATATATAAATTCTTATGAAAATCAAAAATTACATTTACTGTGGGACACATAGATTATGATGAATAAAAGTAAAAACAAGCATCTCTTAATCTCTATCTAACCACATCATCTCGATCCGTAGGCCCCCATAGTCACAATGTGTACATTTTGTGTTTTTCTAACCTTGTTGTTGGGATTATTTGAATTATTACATTGATTTATTTATATTTAAATTGATTAGTTTATAATTATTTGGGGATGGAGATCAGTGTATTGATGAAAATACAAATTTGAGTACAATATATTGGTTGAATGTGTCTTTGTCTTTTGTTATCGAGCTCTGTACAAGTGAAAAGGACAGAGTAGGTAAAAAATGAGAGATGCATATGTGTACAAGTACAACCAAATACACATAATTGGAGGGAGAAATCCGAAAGGGTCACATAGGTTTTGATTTACCAAATAAGTGTTTGTTAACCTACTATTGAGGCCTTTGATAACAACAAGACTTTGAAAATATAAAGTGGGTCCCCAATCAACATTCAAAGTATGCAAAGACAAATTATTAGGCAACGCATTTACATGTCACATGAAAGTATCCAATAACATACTTTAGACAAACAAGGTGAGTATATAGTAGAAAACATGTGATTCGATTATCTTTCATGAACTCAAATACCAAATATATACTACTCCCTCCCTCCATAATTGTCAGTATAATATTTATTTTATGCACATAAAGTTAGATTTATCTAGGTTTTTTTTTCAATTTGTATTATTAATCATTTAATATTTTTTTTTTCATCTTTTTAATTCATAATCACATAAAATTTTCAAAATATATAATTTATAACTGGTTGATTTAATAAAACGATGTAAAAAATTTGGGACTTAGGCAATACTACCTATTATCCACGATAATAGTACTATTCCAATGAATGTCATGCTTGTAAATAAGATCTCATCTCAAAGATCAAATTTTTATCAACATTTAAAATCAAACCTTCATAGTCAATTTGTTTTTTTTAATAGATTTTATATTCACGATTCTAAGCAGATAACATCGTTGTTATCGTGATCGGGTCGGACTCATCCCCTTATACATTTGGTAAAAACATCAGTCAAAGGCAGCAGTCTTCCAGTCAAGACTTCCCCTGCCCAACAACACTTGTGGAACACATTTAATTCCTAGGTTGCTCTTTTTGTGTCCACACTATTTTATGTGTACAAATGAGTCCACATGAACAAATAACACTGGGAAAATGAAATGCACCAGAAAAATAACAATTGTTTTTTTCTTCTTAGCAATAAAACTAGAAAGTGGAGTATGATAGAGAGAAAAAAAAAAAAAAAAAGAGCAAACAAACAAAGTAAAACAAGCTGAAAGAAAAGTTGAAGATGGGTTCCCACCAATCAATCAAATGAATGGAACTAAAAGCCGTTTTCCTCTCCTCGAGGCCACAACCTTTTGTAGGGTCCTTGCTAACATGACCCCAGTATAAACAATAAAAGTAAAAGTGGAAAAAAAAGAAAAAAAGAACCTACTGTTTGGCTCATGACATAGGGAAGTATCGAGGGTAGGAGTCAATAGATTGTCGCTGCTGTTATCCTCCTTTTTTCATATACATTGTCCATTTAATTATAAATGAAAAAAAAAGTTATTATTTTAAAATAAATAAAACATATACCTTTTTAATAAAAAATTTCCAAAACTTTTTCTTACACAAAATACTAAACACGCATCCATAATTACAACTTCAGTAATTGCTCTCTTCACAAATTACTCCTTTGATATATTCTCAATCGTTACTTAACTTTTTTCTATTTATCAATCTTATTTTAATCTCAATTATTATTTCAACATAAAAAATATTTTATGTCAATAAATATATTTTTCACTATAAGATAATACTCCATTCATCGAATGAAGAAAAAAACACTAAGTTGTTTCACAAAAAAATTTACTCCTAATATTTTTTTCGAATATTCTTTCCAACACAAATATCAAATAAGTTTTCAACTAATACCATAATCATCATTAATTCATTTTTGAATTGTTAGAGAAAAACATCATTACTGACAAAAAAACAAAGATATTTAGAAAATTGTAAAAGAAAATCAATACAAACATAATACGAGCATGATCTGAGTACAAGAAGAACCAAAAAGGAATTCCCTTCGTCCCATAATTCTTATAACATATACGTATTTTGTATTATTTTATATACATCAATATAAATCTCGTTTTCATATCAAATCACGTCTGATCGTCCCGTAATACATATTAGGTTAAAATACGTAACTTATAAAATCATTGATACTTCATAATAATATAAATTTGATCGTTATTCTATATATATCAAACTTTAAATCAATATAGTAAAAATTTCGGGACGGATCACATCCTCCAACCTGCTACTTGACCTGCTACTTGTCTTTCTACTTGTCAAAAAGAATTGGCAAGGGGCAGTTTTCATACACATTAGAAGTTACTGTAGAAGTACCTTTTTATAAAGTTTGTATTATTGCAGTATTTTTATACTCCAAAAATTAGATGCACTCATCACTCATCAAGATATTGTACGGACGAGTTTGGGGTGGGACTGCGGGTGGGTTTTCGTACGTTGGACTTTTGGCCCCATCTGAGCGAGCATCACTTGCATTTTTTTTTGCATTGTCAAACGGCAAACCTGTCTCCCACTCTCCACTCCTTTCAATGGAAATAAACTTCCTCTCAAATCACGACGTATCAGCTCCCCCTCCGTCTCAAAAAAATAAGAAAATCTTCTCCCCTTACACCCAAAAAAAAAAAAAAAAAAAAAAAACTTTATCCATTTTAACAAAATTATAATCATTTAATTTGATATAATAATTTATATATTGATTAATTTTTGATATAAAAATTAAATTATTTTTTGATTTTTATGAGTGAAAGGAATAAAAAAAGAAAAGAAAAAATGATGGAATGGATTAATGTGATATAAAATAAATAATAAGAATGTTTTGTTATTTTTATAGAAATTTTTTTTCAAATAACATAAGATTATAATTTAGTTAGGATGACCTATTTAATAAGCGTTACGATTTTGTTGGGACAGAGGAAGTAAAAAATAAGAGAATCTTCGTCGTGAAATATACTTATGAAACATTTTTGTTCAACGTATGGATTCAAACATATATTGAATTTTTATGAAGTTTAATAAGCAAAAAGTATTTTGTTTTTTATGATAGTAAGATTTAAGAGAGTAGTTAATGAAGCGTAGTATAGTACTACTATCTCCGTCACATAATTTTTATGACGTTTTTCTCTTTATGTATTATTCTGTAAGCAATTTGATAAATTTCGTTACTCACTTAAACGATACGTTTTATATTTTCCATTATCCTCAGTTATAGTATATAACGTTTACTATCATTAATATTTCATAACATTTTTTTCAAAAATAACGTTTGGTCGTTCCGCAATACTAGTCAAGCTTGTATCGTCATATGTGTCTGGTAAAAAAATTATAATCTTTTTGGGACGAAAGGAATATATAATGATTTCTTAAATATTTTAATGATAAAAGCATAACTAGAAAAGAATATTTCCTATATTTTGACACCATCAAAAAAGACAAATGTTTTATATAGTTTAGATTGAGCCAGTAAAATTTTTCACTTTGAGTATCGTAAAATAATAATAAAAATTACTAAATGTTTGATCTTTTCAAATTTTTTACACCACAAATTCTAAAATATCTTTCATATGTCATATTCTTTTTGTCCTAGATAAATTACGGTTTGTTGTCTTGATACGATTATTTAAAAAAAAAAACATGAACTTAGTATATATATTTTTTAATCTTAATATCCTTGTGAGTTGGAGTTAAACTATTCTTTAACAATTTATCTATTTCTATCCCTATTATACTGAGTTACACTGTCATTCTTTCTATATAAAGATACAGATCTTGAGTCAGTCATCTAACAGATTCCCTCTATTGATATCCTATATCATTTTTTTATATTTTTCATATAATAACTTGTCATATCTCTTATCATATCGATATACTCCCTCCGTGCCAAATTAATTAAAATATTTTTTTTATTTGAACCATCCCAAAACAAATAAAATATTTTCTTATTTGGAATTTTTTTCATCCTAGTACAAAATTATCAAAACACCCATAATTTATATCACATCAATTAATTCCACCATCAATTCTTCTTCTTTTTATTTCTCATTCATCTCTCACGCACACTCACAAGGACAAAAATATTAAAATCGATATAATTCAATACTCATATAAATTCTTATTCCGAGTCAAGGCGTTTCAATTAAATTGAGACAAAAGGCATATATTTTAAATATTTTTTATATACAATTTGTGATATATAAGCCTTCAAATGGATTCTTTCCTCATTAAAATATTATTTTATAAAGAAAACTAATTTTTTATTAACATAATATTTTTTAAGTTTGATATTTTATTTTAAATTAAAGTTATTCATTTTTTTTATAGTTGTAATGAATATAAAACAAAAATAATGATTTACGGTATATGAAATGTATGTTTCATTCCCTAGAAATGTAGAATTTGGTAAGGAAAAGGAATGAGATGGGATATGGATTGGGATAGAGAATCTGTTTTGTGGGTTATGTTTGAAAAAAAAAAATCCTTTTATATAGGGATAGAGAATCATATAGGGAATCCACTAATAATGCTCTTAGAATTATAAGTAGATAGAAAGAGAAAAATAAATGAAAGATAAGATATGATATAGAGTAAGCGTATCTAGGGGTTTTTTTTTAAAGCATTTTAAAAATTTTTAATATGAAATTATTATAATTTATGTGGAACATTCATTTTTTAGTCATGTGGCATAATTTATCTGAGATGAAGGGAGTAATATATTTCACAAGTCTCTCTCAACTCTTACAATAATCTCCACTCACTTCCCGTAAGAGAAAACAGAGTGTTTGTCTTGACACATGTTTGTTAAGTGTTTAAATAACGGTTGAGTTTAAAACACAAAAATGGTTAGGATAAAAAAGTGATAATGAAATCTCAATCCTTCATATGTATTGTTTTAATCTCAATCATTAATTAGACACTGACACACGATGTATCTTTGATTGACACATAATTCTGTTGAACCTCATGAAGTTTTGATGATAACAATTAGTGTTGCACTTATAATCCTTGAGTTTTCATGATGTGTTGGTATAGATAACAGGATGCATTGGGGATTCAAAGCAAATTAGAAGAAGGTTGAAAAAGATGATGGTAAGAAAATACAATTTAAGAGCAACTAAGGATGATGCACAAGAGTTATAAGATAGGAGCCGCAGGATTATCTAGTGATGTCTTGTGTGTTGTAAACAGCTTGATACTTGTTATTCTATTAGTATGCGTTATGAGCACTTCGGGAATTCGAGTTAATATTGCTAGGGTTTTTGAAATAAACCCAACCTAATTTAGAATCGATTCTTGATAGAGTTATAGATTTGTAACAAAATCCTGATTTTTTAGATAGTGTTTTCAGTTATTTTCAATGATTATCTACTTGAAACAAAATATCCTTTTGTCTGAGAATGTTTTCTGATAAAGTAAAGAATAGGGTTTTGAAAATCAGTTTGCTCTCATGTTTTTAGGAAGTAGTGGGAGACTTGTTTTTTGATCAGAGATATTTTCGAGTTCGTCACAATCCCAATTACTTCACCCTCATGTTTTTCACCGATTTCCTACTTAAAAAAAGAAGGGGGATAATATGAAGTGTTTATTGAATTACTGGGACGAAGTTGCTAGATTTTTTAAGTGTTCTTGAAAACGATTTTTACTGCTTCAAGAGATTCAATATTTTAAAATGACTAAGTTATACTCGAACCTAGTTGTCTCATGATTCTGGCTATGGAATGAAGGTATCATCTCTGTTCGTTGAGTCAAAGTCTGTACTTGTTGTTTGTGTTAGAACTTCACTCGAGGAGTGCTCTGTTGTTTAGAGAACCTGAACCTAGGTTGGTATAGCTTATTGCAACTACTGTAGTTATGTGTGTATTTGGAGTTTCACTAGTCTAGAGAAAGATTAAGGGAAACGAATTTGTGAAGATGTTCACAGATAGAGTCTTCCAGAGAAGTGTCTGTAAGTTAGAGATTATAGATTGTACTTAGGTATTCGATAGTATATTGTTATATCTCTACACTGTACGTAACTCTTTGACTAAATTAGAGACGAACCAGTATAAGTCTCGATGTTATTTATTTTCAGTACTGATCAACATTTGTAAAATCACAAACTGAATCATATAGGAAGAGAATGACTATGTTGAACCGGTACAATTATATTATAGTTTTTGACATCTAAACATAATTAAAAATTTGAAATCTTCAATTCATGCCTTTTTTCCCCTGAGTCTTTCTGTGACTGGAATTTAACAAATTCCCAAACCTTTCCCATAATCAAGGTTATTTTTAACACATTTTCATAAATTCAACACACAGAAGTTCACTTGTCAGATCAAATGGTTAGAATCATTATAGGATGGAGACAGCACTTAAGTAAATTATAGGATGGAGGGAGTATGATGGATGATCAATATAATTCTATAAAATCATTCAAGGATATAATTCCAATTTATAGAAAACAAAAATAAATTTTGATTTCAATTTATAGATAATAAAAATAAAACATATTTCGACCGTCCCATAAGATTGCAATAGTTTAACCGTGTTTATATGTTGATGTGATCTTTGATCTGTCTTATAGTATAATTAAATCTCATTTTTTTGCAATTTTTCTATGTAATATTAATGATACATTATTTTGTGTAGTTTAGCATGATTGTTGTTCAAACATTGTAATCAAATTGATACAAGAAAATATTACTCTCTTCGTCCCATGAATATTATAATACAGTTTGACTGTATGTATTTGAGATTGTTATCTTTGACCTGTATTGTGTGACGATAAAATGATTTTTTTTTGGTATATCTCTTGTGCATAAGAATGATGGTTTACTTACGTAGTTTAACCTGTGATATTTCGAGGGATATTTTTATATCATCTCATGATGGAACAAATTTTTCTAAAATATGTGTAAGAAAGTCACGTACTAGTACTTTTCATGAGGTGAATGTAATTTTTTACTACCCGTCTTATTGTTGCAATAATTTAACGGTGTGTATTTTTTGTGTCAAATTTGACTCACGTGATATTTTTTATTTTCTTTCGTCTCATAATTTTTGTACAGTACGCATTTCAATGATAAGTTGCTGAAATTTAATTTTTATAAATTTATTGTGAAAACACTAATAATATATCAAATTGTGAACTTTAATCATGGGATAAAAAAAATTCTTATAATTTTAAGAATAAAAACAAAACGCCTCAAAATATGTAGACATTACGGGACGAAGGGAGTAGTTTATACCATGTGTATTTTAACGTATGATGTCTCGATCGAGGAATATTTATGTCCTTCGTCCTATAAGAAACACAAATTATATAGAGGATAATTGTGAGCCTTATCACAGACCGATCAAACATTATTTTACGTAAATTTATCATGAGATATTATTTTACTCAAATATAATGTACTTTCATATAACGAAGGTTGCATAAGGATCGAATACCATTTGATAAAAAAAAAAAAGCTCATTGAGATGCGTGTTAAATAGTACTCTCTTTGTACAAAACAAGTAGGACGACATGTACTTCAAGACGTTTCATTTTTTCTATTATCGATGTAAGAAAATTATTTTTTTGACATAGGTTTAGAATTCACAACTTAATATATCATTACCATTTCACGATAGTTTTATATATATAAAAAGAAAAAAAAAACAAGAAGAAGATGTTTCATAGTCTTAAGGAAGTTTTGAAATCGTGCCGTTGTACTTATTTTGGAATCAAGAGAGTAAAAAAAAATTAAGGAAAATATTATCTAGAAGTATCACATAACCAAGTTAATTATCATGAAATACCACCCCCTCTTTTTTTTCCTATAAAGTACCTCTTATTTTTTTTTCCAGACTTTTATAAAAAACATATCATTTTTGTACGATTTATGAAGATTTTATTTTGTTCCTTTCTTTTTTGTTTTGAAACTGAATCTCGTGCTTTTGGAAGTTTATTAGCATAATCTATTCAAAAAGTCATTCAACCATTTTCTTCTTCTTCTTCAAACATTCTCTTCTTTCTCAAACGATTATTCATAATCTTTAATCAAAATAACCTTTCATCATTCTAACTCTTTTCGATAAAATAACAAATGGGTTCGTCATCATCGTCGTCCTCGTCTTTAATTCGTCGTCATCCTCGTCTTTAGTTCGTTGTCGACGACGGCGACGGTTCGTCATCCGGTCGTCGTTGTTGTCAGTTTGCCCTCGCCTTTAGTTCGTCGTCGTAGTCGGTTCACAGTCCGGTCGTCGTCGTTGGTAGTTCGTCGTCGTCCTTTGTTATAAATTCGTCGTCGTCGTTATTAGTTCGTTGACGTCATCATCGTCGTCAGTTCATCGTTCTCGCCGTCTGTCGATCGTGCGTTCGTTGTCGTCATCGTCGTCGGATTTAAAAATATTTTATTTTAGAAAATTAAATTTTGGATTGAATATTTATATTTGGGAAAATGATCTCCTATTTGATTACGCGGTACCTAATAAGAATAAAATAATAGTAGGATATTTTTGTGTAACTAAAATTGTATAGAGATACCTATCAAGAATTCTCCCAATATCAAAATAATATACCTCATTTTTTAATGAAATATAATATACAAAAGGTACAACCAAGGTGCTGTATGCACCAATTAAACCCCTCCCACCCTTTTTTTTTACAAAAAATATTTATAATCTCCAATAAAATAAAATAAAATAAAATAGAAAACCCATTTAAGGAAAGATAAATCCTACAAAATAAAACTTAAAAAAATATGAGTGAAAAACCATATAAAAAAATTACACAAAATTCCCCTATAATATATGTTTTATAAAATAATTTCCAATTCATACAACATGATAACATATTTTCCATTTCATACAATTCTCATCTCCCTTTCTAAACTTCTTCAATCTCCGAATCACGCCGTCGTCGCCGCCTCCATCACATCAAGGCAACCATGCGTCCACCATCACCACATCCCTCCCCAAACTTCTTCAATCTCCATATCGCACCACCACTATCACCATGCCTCCATCCACTACAACCACGCAAAACCCCCAAAATCAGCCAAACCCTTTTCGATCAATTCGTTCCCGAAATCTCTCTTTGAAGATGATCGAGGTGATATGTTGTTTTTGTGGATGAATGGATCTCGAGCTGTATTACAACTCAGGAGCATGATGCTTATATATTGTTTTTAATGATTTTTGTTTGGTTTGATTTGTGGACGAATCATTGATGATTAGGGCTTGGGATTATTGGTTTTCATCTTTGTGCTGTTTACGTTTGTGATTTTATTTTCGTTGTTGGTTTGTTTTTTTAACAATTTTTCTGAGAAAATTGAGCTGGCGTACTGTTTCATTTGTATTGGCACACTCTTTGAAACAGTGTATCTCAAACAGTGAGCCAATACAAATGAAATAGTGCGTCAGTTTAATTTTCTTATTTTTTTAAAATGAAAATTCATTTTTTTTTCAATTTTATGGATATCATGTTATAAATTTTTGTTTAGGCATTTGTATAATATTTTAAAAAATAAAAACAATGCAATGTTTTTGATTTTTGAACCTACGTCCTATTTCTAAACAGTACGTCAGTATGTATATATGTGCGTATGTGTGTTTATATGTATGTGTATTTGTTCTCGTTGTTATTGGTTTGATTTTGAGCAATATTTTGAGAAAAATTGAACTGACGTACTGTTTGATTTGTATAGGCGCACTGTTTCAATCAAACAACGTGCCTATACAAATCAAACAGTGCGCCATACAAATTTGTGTTTCAAACATAATATGTAATGATTTTTTCAATTATATGAGTATCATGTTATAAATTTGTATTTACACATTCGTGTATTCATGTTTCAAAAATAAAAATAAAAATAGACATCCTGTTTGAATGAAATAGTGTACCTCATGAGATTGTTGAGTTGAATCGAATTTGATTCTTGATTTTGATTCGAGATTCGATTTGAGTTGGTTTTGCTTTCGATTTGGAATTGGCATGCTTTTCGACAGTATACCCTTGTGTGAAATGGTTTCGATCGTGGGTTTGGGTGGTTTTGATTTGATAGTTGAAATTATACTAAATGGGAATTATTTTCATGGATTGTAGCTGTTGGAAATTTTTTCAAAAAAATAAACCCATAAAACATTTAAAAAAAAACCCTTAAAAAACAATCAACGGAACAAAAATCCAATGACTCTTGATGTATACAACAACCATCAATTTAAATATATAAATTTATATTCACCTTTTTTGAAATCAAAATTTAGTTTTCTTCAATACCAACTTTGATTGGTTATGCATTAAATGCCTTCTCATTTATATTATAAATTAGGGATTTTTACCCAAACATACAAAAATTTGGAAAAAATATCAAAAAAATATACAAGGAATCTAAATTTCAAAAACATACAATTCATCCATCTTATTTAAATACGTAACCTTATTTTCATCTCCACCCCAACGCGTCGGAATCTTGGTCGGAATCCAACCGCCGCAGTCGAAATCTGCCGAATCGGCTACTATCGTCCTATTTTTTTTTATACAGACGCTCTATTTTTGCTTTTCCTTCAGGTTTTCTGTGTTTTTATTCAGGTGCTCTGTGTTTTGTCCAGTCGCTCTGTCTCAATTAAAAACACAAAGCATCATAATGTCTCCAAATATATGCTGATCAAATAGCACTTCTTCTCTCTTCAAATCTGCCCAAGCTTGTTTCATCTCGTCTACCTTCTCATTCTTTGCAAGCATCATGAGCACGTCTCTGTAAAAGAACATGTCAAGACGGTACCAAATTTCCTTGCGCACCACATCATACAACAGCAAATGAAAACCTTTTGTTGATGCTACCACGGGAGATGTTTACTCCAAGAAAAAAACATTAGATCCTACAAATAAGAAAGCATCATCCCCTTAGGTAGCAATTTTCATTTTTCTCCAATTCACGAAACCCTAACCCCAACCTAGCCGTAGCGACAATCGATTTGGGGATCCATCCATGACGGAGCATCGAAAGGATGATGCTTACGCAATCGAAAGGGACACCAATCGAGCTCGAAACCAAGCGGCGGAGGCGATGGTGATGATGGTGGAGTGTCATATCAGATTGATTTGGAGACTTTTGAGAGTGTTGTGTTGGATTTATAAGTTTGAGTTGGGATGAATCTGATGATGTGTGTGCTCATGTCAATTTTTGTTGGTGATTTTGGGAAGGCGATAGTGACGAGAAGGTTTTGATGACATGTGTTTTGAAGAAGGTTGACGAGAAGGAAGGAGAGAGAAATGAATGGATGACATTGTATGTTTTGGGGAATAAGATTTCGTGTGTATATTTTTGGAATTAGTTTCCCAAAACTATAAATTTGGATAATTTTTTGTATAAATTAAATATTATATAAATTATCAATATGTCTTATTTTTGTCGAAAGTAATATGTATTATTTTTTAAACTTATTTATCAAAAAATCATCCTTAACTTATTAATTATCATTTGATTTTTTTAGACATGATTTGACATGATTTGTTGTTTTTTCTTATTAGATATCAAGGCGTGATTTGTTATAGATAACTAATTGATAAATATGATAATGGGATATGATCAATTGATAAATATTTTAGGTTTTGATGACTAATAGGTAATTCTCTCTTAAATATATTTAATATATATTAACACTATATTTTTTCTAAAATCCAATATGTTTCAAATATGTAAAAAAGAAAAAAAAGAAAAAAGAAAAAATATAAATGTAAATAGTTTATGGTGTTCTTTTTAATTTAAGTTATCATCATAAATAATCACACAAAATATTTAAATGATTAGAATAAAAACTTGAAATCAATTTCTTCAAATAAAAAGAAGAAGAAGAAGAAGAAGAATTAATATCATATTTTTTTGATAATCAAATTTAAAATCAAAATTGGATAATGTATTTCTTATAAGAATGAATATCGTATTTTTTTGTAAAAAACGAATTTGTGTCATGACATATGTAGGTCTAGTTAAAAATTTAATTGCTGAGATTAAAACATAATAATGAATGATTAAGATTATAAAATTAATATTTAATCTAAGTCTTTCATTAATTTTGTTTAATCTCAGTCATTGAATTTTAACTAGACACATGTGTGTCATGATACAAAAACCTATTCTTTTTTCTTTTGTTATAAATCAATACAAAATTTAATACTACCTCCGTCCCATAATTATTATAATGTTTCTCTCTCATTACACTATTCAATACGCAATTTGAGGAGTTTCGTTACTAGTTTAAACGACACGATTTCATTTTTCTATTGACACATGGTTATAGTATATAAGGTTTACTATCATAAACATTTCACGATATTTTCTCAAAAAACAACGTTTGATTGTCCCTCAATACCGGCCAAACTTTCTATCATCATGTGTGTCCGATAAAAAAATTACAATCTTTCTGGAACGGTGGGAGTACTTTTTTCCAATAATCGTAATTAAAATAAATATTAAATTCTGAAAAAAATAATCATATATATTATGCTGAATAAAAAATTATTCGAAGTATAAACTTAACAAACAATTTCTTAAAAATTTTATTTGAAAAAATTTACATGTAATTATTTAAAAATATTAAATATTAATAAAAAATCTATTAATATATTAAAATCAGATTTAGGATTTATATTATATAAAAGGTAGGACAGGAAATCCAATGTTTTGCAATGTTTTGACTTTACACGCGTAAATTTGACACGCGTGGATCGACGATCAAACATAGTTTTTTTTTGTAAATTTATCGTGAAACATTAACGATTGTGTAAGGTAGATACTTCAACCTAATACATGTTACGGGATTATCAGACGTAATTTTATATGAAAATTAGACTTGTATTCATATATTTAGAATAATACAAAATACATATATGTTGTAAAACATACGAGATGAAGAAAATATTTAAACTATAATTTATTAAAACAGTTATGAAAAAAAATTATAAATGTATTGCAATTGATTTGATATTATTATTTATCAATTAAAAAATATTGTATTTTTTTGAAATATCAAAATAAGATTTGTGAAGAATATTTTTGATTGGAGGGTGGGGGCATTTTGATACTCGTGAGACAGTACATGCATATTCACCCGAACGAACCCCTTGCTCATATCTCTCTTTCTCATTCTGGTTCTCCCCTCTCCCTGCACTTTGTCACCTCCCCTCTCTCTTCTCCTCTCCTCCTCCCACTTCACCGGAACGGCGCAAGCGCCGTACAAATCCTCCGACGAATCCCACCACCACTCCCCCTCTCAATGCCTCTCACCTTCACCCATATTCTCAAACAAACTCCCCCACAGCCCTAAACAACAATGATGAAGAGATAGTCACAAACCCCAAGCCCGGAAACAGATCGCTATTATCTCACAAACCAACACTTACCCACCTCCAAAGACTCCATTTTGAGCCGACCCATTTCATTTTTCGACTCGAATGACTGACGTAAACGCCGGCGAAGCCCCACCGGCGGCGAGATAGACAAACCAAAACCCTGAAACAGATCACGATAATCCCCAAACGCAATACTTGCCCACGTCAAAAGTCCCCATTTTGGGTCGACCCATTTGATATCTTTCCCTCAATGTCGGAGGAAAACGCCGGGGAGGGGACGGCGGCGGCGACAGTGGCTGCAACAGCGGAGGAGGCGGCGGCTGCGGCTGCGAACAAGAGGTACGCGGCGCTGTCGACGGTGAAGAACAAGGCGATCAAGGGGAAAGGAGCGTGGTACTGGGCCCACCTGGAACCCCTCCTCATCCACGACCCCGAAACCGGGCTGCCCAAATCCGTCAAGCTCCGCTGCACCCTCTGCCTCTCCCTCTTCAGTGCCTCGAACCCGTCCCGGACCGCCTCCGAGCACCTCAAACGAGGGACGTGCGCGAATTTCGTGTCGTCCCCGTCCCCCATTTGCTCCCTCTCCCCTAACAACCACCACCACCGCAAAAGGGCGCTCGACGGTGGCGGCGGCAGTGGCACCGGTACTGGTGGCGGTTATGATGTCGCGGCTGGAAGTAATGTGAGTCCGCTTTCGATTATTAACCCCTCAAAATGCTTTCCTGAGACGGGTGTCGGGTATTCTCAGGGGATGACGATGAGTCGCCACCCTCATCAGCTTGAACAACAGCAACAGATTAATCAGCAGCAACAACAGAATCAGAGTAACAGTCAGTTGGTGTTATCAGGTGGGAAAGAGGATTTGGGAGCGTTGGCGATGCTGGAGGACAGTGTGAATAGGCTGAAGAGCCCGAAGACGACTCCCGGGCCTGCATTGAGCAAGACGCAGGCGAGTTCTGCGTTCGAGAGCTTGGCCGACTGGGTTTACGAGTCGGGTGGGTCGGTGTCCTTGTCGAGCCTCGAGCATCCCAAGTTTAGGGTCTTCTTGACGCAAGTGGGGTTGCCGGGAGTGTCGAGGAGGGAGTTGGTGGGGTCTAGGATGGATGCCAGGTACGAGAAGGCGAAGCGGGAGGCTGAGGCGAGGATAAGGGACGCAATGTTCTTTCAGGTCTCGTCGGATGGATGGAGGGTGATT
>JAOVYX010018499.1:0-20066 GCA_035668315.1 Drosera spatulata
CAGGTATTTTCCTTGACTCTCGGTACCTCTAAACCCGTTTGGTTTAGTTAGCCTTGTCATGAACCGGGTTCGTGACGCATAACGCCACGTGTCCTAGCAGCGGAGTTCGGGGCGTTACAATTCAGGAGTGATGCTGCATTTGTGAGATCTTGTGCAGTACCTACAAGATGAGATCGTTCACATACACAACAATGATAGCAAAACCATCTTGTGATTTCTTTATAAAGACACATGGGCATACATCATTATTCTTGTATTCCAATTTAATCAGATGCTCATTGAGTCGATTATACCATATACGACCAGATTATTTTAAACCATACAATGACCGTTATAGTTTAACTGAGTATAACTGATTGGATTTTTGTGTCTCTGACATATTTAATCCTTCAGGGATTCTTATATAGATATCCTTATCAAGAGATCCATATAAATATGCCATCACAACATCCATGAGCCTGGTTTCAAGATCTTTCATGGTTGTCAAATCAATGAGGAAATGAAAAGTGATTCCATCCATTACTGGAGAATATGTTTCCTCATAATGTGCACCAAGTATTTGTGAGAATCCTTGGGCTACTAATCTAGCCTTATATCTCACAATCTCATTCTTTTTGTTTTGTTTCCGAACAAAAACCCATTTATTTTCAACAGGGATAATGCCATTTGGTGTTGGAACTACAAGCCCAAACACCTCTTTTTTAAACAAAGATTGCAATTCTACCTTGAGTGCATCTTTCCATTTTGGCCAATCCTCCCTTTGTTCACATTTCTGAACACTTCTGGGTTCAGGAGACATATCAATTTCTGATGCAATATCATATGCAAATATGTTATCGACAATGACATCTTCTCGATCCCATACTTGATTTGTATGCACATAATTGATCGAGATCTCTTGATTTTCAAGCTGTACAATCTCATCAAGGACATTATCCTCTTCAGGGGATAATTTCTTTTGTGAGATTTCTGTCTCTTCTGGGACATTTGAGATAACATTTTCACCACTTCTTTTTTTTTTTTTCCGTGGTATAGTGTCTTTTGTACCTGTTGACCTTCCACGTTTCAGGCGTGGTTTATCATCAAGAATATTAACCTTACCAAGGTCTCTAATATTATCTTTCTCCTGAGGTATGTCTATCCTTGATGGTGTATTTACTGCATGTATATACGACTTCACAACTTTACTTGCATCATTAAAAATATCAGGTATTTGATTTACAATATCTTATAAATGAATAATTCTTTTTACTTTATTTTCGCATTGATTTGTACGCACATCTAATCCATGCAATCCCATTGACTCGTAAGAAAATTCTGACTTTGATTTAGACAAAACATTGTTTTATCCCAAAATAGGAAATAAAGTTTCATCAAAATGACAATCTACAAAACGTGTCGTGAAAAGATCTCCAATAAGAGGTTGAAGATATCTCACAATAGAAGACGTATCAAAACCCACATAAATTCCAAGTCTTCTTTGTGGACCCATCTTGGTACGTTGTGGTGATGCAATAGGGACATATACAGCACATCTAAAAACCTTTAGATGAGATATATTTGGTTCTTGACTATTAATAAGATGTAACGGGGAGAACTTGTGATAAGTCATTGGCCCCATATCAAACAAATTGAGACAGTGACACTGTGACAGGACAGATCCTTAGTCCAAGTCTCACGCGCTGCTGCACTCAACAATTCACTCAAGACTTTGTTATACTAATCATTATATCAATCACACAAAGACGACAGACAATAGATACCCTCAATGTTACAATTATACCCTTGGCGAGACTTATTCAATTTCATAAGTAACCTCTCTTCAGCTTTAGGAAACGAGACATCCGTAAAAGGGGATCAGCCAAATCGGAACCCAGAGTCTCCTGGAGTGAGATACCCTCATACCAAAAATATGGATAAATATAATAAGCTTATTTATTTTTAATGAAAATCATATATAAAAATATAAATATAGTAGTTTGATGGTAGTAATAAAAATTTTCTGTTATTATCATTTTTTTCCCATGATACTGTGATTTATTGTAAGTTGTCTAATTTACTGATAAAAGTGATATAAAATCAATCAGATCCTATAACAGCTGATAATGAAAATTTTATTTAATTTCACTCATATATATTAAAAACTTTTATTATTTATCATATTCACAAAGCATGTATTTAATTACAAGGAGGAAGTAAATGATTGTTACAATAGGAAACTACATTAAAATCCCTAAAATAACTTTCACTCATACTTTACTCCTCAGATAATTTTATCATCTATTCTACTCCCTTATTTGAAAATGTGTTACACTTCACTCCTTAAATGTGTTGAAAATACCATTTTGTCCCTCACAACCCCACCACCACCAACTTTCCCTTTGACCCCGTTGGCTACCACCCCTTTCACTCTTCGTTTCATCCATTTTCTCCATTTTCTTCATCCCTTCTTCCCCCATTTTACATAGTCAGGTTCACCATTTTGTCAAAATCGAGCCCAACAAAGTGAAATACTGACCACAACTACGAGTAAGAATGGAACGGCTAGGAGCAATGCCGACCACAAATACGAGCAAGAATGGAACGGCTAGGAAAAGAAATTATCCGTATTAGGAGCAATTATCAAAGTAATTATCAGATCCCTTTTTTGCAAGGTCATTTCTCCACTCTTTTGACACATACATCACAATGTCAAACGAAGGATCTCTTGAACCCGTAGATGTTGAGCTTGTTGCTCTTTGCATGTTCGAAGGTGAGTGTCATACCATCTCCATCCGAAAATCAATGTCTCTCGTCGAAGTGTTTGAAAAATTAATGAATAAATGCCCACAAATCAACCCAATGCTAGTGACCTTGAAATATCTTGCTCCACAAATGTGAAACCAAGTTCACGTGTCTCTCATCGACGATGCCGATGTAGCTAATATGTGTAATATATACACAAATGCGAACTTGGGTGTGATTCAAATGGAGGCATCAAAGAATACGAGTACAAGCAGCAGTGCTCCAAGAATCTGCTTGACCCCCAAGGATGCAAGGTATTGTAAAGAACATTTGCTATACAATCTATAAATGCTTTGTTCATCGGTTTGATTTCAGTAGAAAAGTAAAGATATGTTATAGTTTAAAATTATATCCTTGTTCAATGTGGCATTTCTGCAGTAATGTTAATTAGTTTAAATGTTTTCTTTTTTGTACATTCCAGATCTGGGAACGATGAAAGCCCCAGTGCAGGCACCACTGAACACATTGAGAGTACCTCCATGGATAGCTAGCGTGCGTGCATCGAGGGTGTAGGTCAAGTCTTTGCTCACGTAGAGAAGTTTTACAAAGCAACCAGAAATTATGTCATTACCACGTTTTGGTGAAAAGATTAAAGTCAAGTGCGTGCACAAAGAATACAAGTGGCGTGTTTATGCGTCAAAATGCAAGCGTGATGGTGTCTTTGCTACCAGGAAGTGTAATCTAGCACATACTTGCGATACAGGATTGGGAAGTAGAGGGCATCCGAAAGCAAAATCAGTATGGGTGTCCAGTATTATGAAGGACAAATTAAGAGACACACCAGGCTATAGCCCGATAGACATCGTCTCTAATTTTCAATGGAGCTATCAAATTCAACTGTCGTATCACCATGCTTGGTGAGGCAAGGAAGTGGCATTGGAGGAAATTCATGGGAAAGCTAGGTTCTTGTTCGATCAGTTAAGGTCATACTACGCTAACCTGAAGAGCACAAACCCGGGAAGTATAGCAAAGTACGAGGTTGATTCAGGCACAAGACAATTTGTTAGATTGTTTATATGCTTTAAGGCCTGTTTACTTAGCTTCCACAGGGGATGCAGACCTGCCGTTTTCTTGGATGGCACTTTCATCAAACACCGATATCGTGGATGTTAATTATGTGCCACTACAATGGATGCGGAGAATTGTATGTTTTCTCTTGCCTTTTCTATCATGAGTGCAGAGCATAATGACAATTGGGAGTGGTTTTGTTGGCAATTGATGAAAGCTCTAACGCCCTTGAATGGTGGCTCTTGGAATCAGTACATATTTTTTTTGGATCATCACAGTGGACTTCTTCGAGTTGTGCCATTATATTTTCCTGCAGTAATCATTCATATTGCCTACGCCACTTGTTGGACAACTTCAAGAAAGAGGTGATAGGACTAGAATTATTTCATGTTCTTCATCCATTGTATATTTTGTTACTGATTATGCTTTTGTTTCTCTAGGTCCTCTCAAAATATCCCGGGTTGAACAAGAAGCATTGGAGCACTGTTTTCAAAGCAGCCGCGTAGCCTCACAATGGATGTATATCTTTCCAAGATCAACCAAATCACCACGACAATGGACCTTTCTCGAAATTTTACTGCCAATTCTAATCCATCGTGCTGGGCTAATGCA
Organism: Drosera spatulata; assembly: GCA_035668315.1. Classification (NCBI taxonomy): domain Eukaryota; kingdom Viridiplantae; phylum Streptophyta; class Magnoliopsida; order Caryophyllales; family Droseraceae; genus Drosera; species Drosera spatulata. The sequence goes on from JAOVYX010018499.1 coordinate 4,405, forward strand.
CTTTTCCTTGGTTGCCATTGGGAGATAATGACCAACGACCTAACCGAGAGCTTTAATAGTTGGATTAGAAACAAAAGGCACTTGCCCATCACTGCAATGGTCGATCAAATACGCATTAAGATCATGAAGCTTATGTACGAAAGGCGAGAAAAGGATTTTGGAAACTGTACCATGCTATGCAAGGGAGTGGAGGAAATAGTACAGAAAAAATATGAGGTAAGTCGTGGTCTAACACTCCATCGTGCAAGTTTGACAACATTAAGTTAACATAACATATAACTACAAGCTTTCATAGTTTGCCTTCAATTTTTTGATTTGCCTTTCCACATATAGTGTTTATCTCTTAACAAGAACAATGCCGTCTCAGTCCTCTTCAATCCCATGTTGATGGTTTGCGAACGTATCCACATATCCTTCACAAAATATTCAACCCACATACAAACAAAGACACCACAATATACAACTCCTTGTTGACGACAGTCCATAATGTAACTTCCTTTTGTGATAAGCATATGAGCTAGTGCAATCAAAGTTACAAAGCTCGCACCACACAGAAGCTAAAGCCTTCATTTCATTAGGTTTACTGATTTCGACACCACTTTTAGAAGCTTGATTAATTTTGCTCCTTTTCTTCACAATATTAGATCTTGGTGATGCTATCACCGATCTGAAGGGATTCACTTTCTGCGAAAGAAACCACAACTTGTTAACCAGAGAAGCAATAGATGCTCCATTGATGATAAACAAAAGTAACATAGAAACTCTATATATGTAATAAACCAATTCTCTAAAACAAAATAGTAATCCGAATTGGAAACCTCAAATTGGGAGCTTCCAACTCGCAAACTTTCTTCATCAACGCTTCATACATACAATACATACACATTTCTCCAAAATAAAACAAAAATCCAATAACCAAATTGTACGTCCAATCAAATCAATGCCTCAATCAAACTTCAGGAAAACCGAATTCGATTGAATTCGACTCATCCTCAACTTCCTTTGGTTGAACTCGGTTGAAATCGACTCGAATTTTCCACCTCTTCTCATTATAAGCCGAATCCCTCATATTCTTCCTTCGCTTCTCCTTATCCATCTCGATTGGGTCTAGGGTTACGATTGTCGTAGAAGAACATTTAGTGGTGGTGCCTATTGAATTAAGGATAAGGTGGTGGTCGAGAAAGAGGTGTGAGGAGAAGGTGGTGATGGAGGTGAGACATGTAGAGATGAGGCGTGATGAGGGTTGGTTTGATTTCAATGGAGGAAAGTTTTTGTCTTGATAAATGGAGCATTGATTTGATTGAACTTGTGGTATAAAAAAATGAATTTTGAGAGTGAAAGTAAGTAAAATGAAATGTAAATTGAAATGGGGAGTCAAATATATTTGAAACTCAAATAGGGAGTAAGGTGGTGTTAGAAAGTGAACAAGGGATTTCTAAATAACTTCCCCTTGTTACAATGTTAAGGACTACCAGTAACAATAAATAGCACGATAATTTGTTAAGCTTGTTCTGAATTCTGTTTGCTATTTCTTCATCATTGGAGGCCATTATGTCGTTTATTGTACCTTAATGAAACACACAAAAGTTAAGTCTCACTACTTGGAGCAAGTAAACCAACATGAAATATAAAGTTTCTCGCCACTTGCGGATGAACCACTCAAAAATGAGATAATCACATCAATGTTCGTGGGTGAACCACACAGAAAGGGTAAAGCACGTCAACCTTGCGGGTGATCCACATAGAAGGGATAAATCACATCAATGTGTTGAAACTAATTAATAGGTTTTCACACATCAACCAATGAGGAAATGGAAAGTAATTCCATCCATTACTGGAAAATATGTTTCTTCATATGGTATTTGTGAGAATCCTTGGGCTATTAATCTAGCCTTATATCTCACAATCTCATTCTTTTCATTTCGTTTCTAAACGAAAACCCATTTATTTCCAACAGGGATAATACCATTTGGTGTTGTAACTACAAGCCCAAACACCTCTCTTTTAAACAAAGATTGCAATTCTACCTTGAGTGCATCTTTTCATTTTGGCCAATCCTCCCTTTGTTTACATTCCTGAATACTTCTGGGTTCAAAAGACATATCAATTTCTGATGCAATAGCATATGCAAATATTTTATCGACAATGACATCTTCTTAATCCCATACTTGATTTGTATGCACATAATTGATCGAGATCTCTTGATTTTCAGGCTATATAATCTCATCAAGGACATTATCCTCTTCTATGGATAATTCATTTTGTGAGATTTCTGTCTCTTCTGGGATATTTGAGATAACATTTTCACCACTTCTTTTTTTTTTGTTCTCGTGGTATAGAGTCTTTTGTATCTGTTGACCTTCCACGTTTCAGGCGTGGTTTATCATCAAAAATATTAGCCTTACCAAAGTCTCTAATGACATCCTTCTCCTGAGGTATGTCTATCCTTGATGGTGTATTTACTGCATGTATATACGACTTCATAACTTTACTTGCATCATTAAAAATATCTGGTATTTGATTTGTAATATTTTATATGTGAATAATTCTTTTTACTTCATTTTCACATTGATTTGTACGCATATCTAATCCATACAATCCTATTGCCTCCCAAGAAAATTCTGACTTTGATTTAGGCAAAACATTATTTTTGCCCAAAGTAGGAAATAAAGTTTCATCATAATGACAATCTGCAAAACGTGTCGTGAAAAGATCTCCTATAAGAGGTTCAAGATATCTCACAATAGAAGACGTATCAAAACCAACATAAATTCCAACTCTTCTTTGTGGACCCATCTTGGTACGTTGTGGTGATGCAATAGGGACATAACAGCACACCCAAAAACTTTTAGATGAGATATATTTGGTTCTTGACCTTTAGTAAGATGTAACGGGGAGAACTTGTGATAAGTCGTTGGCCTAATGAGAGTAAGACTTACATCATGTCATATCGCATGTTCATGAGTAGAGATAGCCAACTTTGTTTTCAGGAGTAAAGGTCTAGCAATCAATTGGATTCTTTTTATGAATGATTCGGCTAAACCATTTTCTGTATGGACATTATACTGAGATATCTATTGATATGTAATATTCATCAAATGTTTTTGTAGTGAATTGTCCAGCATTATTAAGACGAATAGACTTGATGTGGTTGTCTGAAAAAATGAGCTCGTAATTTGATAATTTGAGTGTAACGACGATCAAACATAGTTTTCTGTAAATTTATCTTGAAACATCAATGTTTGTGTAAGTTACGTATTTCAACCTAATACATGTTGCGGGGCGATCAGACGTGATTTGATATGAAAATGAGATTTATGTTCATGCGTATAAAATAGTGCAAAATATGTGGGATGAAAAGAGTATATTTTTTTCCCTCTTCAATTGAACCGTGATATACACTAAGAGCATGTTTGGTATCAGTTTTATTTTCTATTTTCATTTCTTTGGCTGAAAAAACAAAACTATTAGTTTTTTATCCTTGTTTCTTGAACGAATGAAACGAAAAAAAAAAAAAAGGTTTTGTGTTTCTGTTTCATCTAAGCCTAATATTCAAGTTTCTCTTTACACCTAATCATTTATCCACTTTGTGAAGGTTTAGAGAACTTATAGGGTAGTCATTTTTTTTAGAATTAACAATAAGATCTAGATGACTTATTTAGGACTATAAAGATTTATGAGAATTTTTTGGGATTACTAAAGGTTTTGAAGCATTCATAAGCTAAAAATACTTTTCTAAATTAAAAAAGGGAGGGTTATTAATAAATCCCCCATTTAGTTTAAACTCATACATCATTCCCCTATTGAGTATATCCAACTCTTCTCTCCCCATTTCAAAATCAATCAACATTTTACTCAATGAAACCCTAAATGATTCACTTTCCCTCCAGTGAACACTGATCTCGATTCCCTCACCACCATCTCACTCTTTTGCTGTTACCACGTTTCCACCTCTCCACCTTCAGCGACGAAGATCAACCGCCCTCACCATCATCCTTCTCTCCATCGTCCTTCGACTCTCAACTTCACCATCGTCGGGAGGGTTATTAATAAATCCACCATCACCTGTGAAGTTTTCACACATCTTCAATCAAAGCATAATGATGAGACGAGGGAAAAGCGTCGAAGAAAAACCAATTGAAGCTCCTCGTGATGAACGGACACACCGAAGGTTGAAACGAAGCGCACAGAAGAAGAAGACTCCGACAACAGAGGCTTCGACGACTATGAATGTTGCAAGTGAAACTTTAAGTAAAGAACAAAAACCATCGATTCCTTCTGCAGAGAAATTAGGGACCTTGGAGGAATTCCAAGATATGCATGGGTTGCCACATTGAAGGCAAGAAGGAGACCATCGGATTTGCAGTGTAGGTGCTCCATTGCTTTGTTCCACGGACAAATGAAGGAGTTAAGTGTTGTTATTTCCTATTTATGTCGTAGTAAGGTGAAAGCAACGCCTTTCGGTCATTTCCTGTTTACACCAAACTTGAGGATTAGTACAGCTAGGTTGAAGGCGATACTTTCTAGGTTTGGAATAAATCCCCCTGGAATGGTGATAGGTGTAGATGATACCTTTGTCGAAATGAAAAAGTCCCATATTTCTGTGATTGCCAGATTAAGTGAGCACGGAGCACAACCATTTCTTTAATTGCTGCAAGTGCAATTAAAACACAAATGGTCACAATCCAATATACTGGAGCATAAGTATCAAAGAAGTTTATCCCTTTCTACGTGAAACCTTTAGCTACCAGTCTTGCCTTGTATTTTTCAACAGTACCATCTAGTCTCACCTTTCGCTTGAAGATACGCTTAAAATCGATAGGTTTTACGCCTTGTGGAAGATCAACCAACTCCTAGGTATTGTTCTGATTTAGCGAGTGCATCTCATTCTCCATAGCTTCCTCCCAGAGCAAAGCATCTTTGGATTGTATTTCCTCGTTATATGTCTATGGATTAGACTCGACATGTTAGGTAAGAAAATTATTGCCAATGTCTTGGCCTTCCTTGCTCGTTTTGGTCTTGCCTTATTTGCTTTACTATCATCAAGGTCTGTTTGAGACTCTTGTACGTCCAGCTCAAGAATTGGCTCTTCAACATCAATGTTCTTAGACCCCTCATCTCTTGTGTTTTTCGAAAGATCCTTGAGCGACATATTCTTATCTTTTATGAATATGTCCTCAAAGAATACTGCATCTCTTGCTTCAATGAAAGAGTCTGTGCCAAGCTCGAGGAAGCGGCGAGCATCACTATCTTTGCGAATACCAGAAAAACACATTTGTTTGCTCTAAGCATTCTGATATCAGGGATCTTGACGTAAACCAAGCACCCCCATACTTTGAGCATTTCCAAAGAAAAAGGATGCCCGAACCATTGCTCATAAGGTGATATCCTTGTCTTAGAGTATGGAACTCTATTCAGGAGGATGAACTTAGCCGTAAGAAGAGCATCGCCCATCCCAGTAGCACTTGAGTAGATCAGATGTAAGAAACATCGAATTCATCATTTCCGTTAGCGTTCGATTCTTTCTTTCAACAACTCTATTTGATTGTAGGGAATAAGAGTCGTAGTCTCGGCAATAATACCATACTACTTGAAATATGTGACAGTTTTCTTGGAGCCATACACGCCACCACAATCACTTCTGAATCTTTTCACAAAACCTTTGAACTGTTCACTATTCTCGCTCGAAATTCCAAGATCTTTCAAAGACTTCATCTTTGTATTTTAATACGTATACGTAACAAAATCTCGAGCTGTCGTCAATGAAGGCCACAAAGTACATCATGCCTCCTCTCATGACAAACTCTTGAAGTCACACACATCGGAGTGAATCAAGTCCAATAGCTATATACTTCTTGAGACGATAAGAAATAGATTTCGTGTGATTTTTCTCTACATACAGACCTCACATTTGCCAGGTTTCTACCCCACAATTGGATATAGTATTCGGTTTAGACATATCATGTAATTTCCTATAATTGGCACGACTAAGCCTATGATACCATAGCACAACAGGACAATCAGAATCTTTAATTTTATTAATATTTGAAGTGGAGGTAATAGTGCTAATTGGATACATACTATCCTTTTGATATGCCTTAACAAAAAATACATTTTTTACAGAAAGAACAGCCTTACCACTATGGAAGTCAAGCCGTATTCCAGTATCACATAAAAGGATCCCAAAGACTAGGTTCTTTGTGATGGTTGCCACACGTCTCACCCGTTTGTCAAAGTGAGAGACCACCCTGAGGTTAAGTTTAGCACCATCTTCCTAGTTCCCAACATATTGGAGAGTGCTCTATTTGCCATGGTTACGGATACATTCCTACCAACGGGAGTGCGATCGGCATAGACATGACATGAAGCCCCGATATCAAGCCACTATTCTATGATTTTGAGAGAATTACACACCTAAGTCATCATCATGACAAATTCCTCAGACTTATCATTGGCTGACTCCTTTTGTACTTGAGTCTTATTCTTCTGAGGTGTCCTATAATACTTAACGAAATGACCTGGCTTTTCATAATTGTAACAACCACCCTTCTACTTAAATGTTTTCTTTCGAGTGGTAAAATAAGCAGGTGCAGAGTGCCTTTTGTAGAACTTGTTCATGACACTTTCCGAATTTTTCTCCGAATGACCCTTCTGTTGACTGGTTCGTCGTGCATCGTCTTGCACCGCATTGGAATTTTCCTTCTGTTTCATCAACAAATCGTTCTTATCACGAGTCTTGACTATCCTCGATCCCAATGAAGCTTTTTAGATCTCTAAGCGAGACTTGTTCCTTTCTTCTACACATCTCAGTAGAAAACGTCAACCATGAGGTCGACAAATTATTGATTATTGCACCTGCAAAAAAAAAATAAAAAAATCATTGAGATTGAACTTTTCATCCTTGAGCTTGAGAACCAGTTTTTCTAATTCCTTAACTTGTGGCAGCACCTCCAAGTCTTCCTCAAAGCGAATGTCCAAGAACTTGTCAATCCTTGAGCTTTAGATAGCTTCTCATCATCCTTATATTGAGCTTCGAAAGCCTCTCATATTTCCTTTGCAATTTCTCATCGTCCAACAGCTTTAGGGAGTTAAATATGTAACTCTTGTAGATATGATTATCTCGAGCTCAATCGACAGCCTCCTTCAAGGTACCATCGGTGAATACTAGTATATCTTCGGACACAACGTGATACATCTTTTGTAGTTGTATTCCAAAGACTATTTTGCATCTCCACGCATTATAGTCTGCACCATTGAAGCTCTCCAACTTCAATCCAATACCCATTGCTTTAGCAGTATCCATTTTCGATTAACACCTTATGATTGCTGGAGTACAAATGAAAAATGGGCACAATTATTAAAGCAATATAAGGTTTGAAAATCTTGACGATGCAACGTTGCTTGTTTAAGGTGTTATTTGGTCCCTATCCGATGTAAGGACGTCGATCCGAACCATATCCAGGAATCTTAATCACTTAGATCAAGGGAAGCAGCAAACCTTGATTTTTATCAGAAATATAGAAACTTTTTGAGGAAAAGGCTTAGGTGACCTTTAAGAGGTTGAGAATGAGAAGTTTATATTTTTTGTGATTTAACCCTCGAGTCAATCCCACAATTATAATCCAGCAGGCAATCGATCAATGCACAAGCATAATTGGTAACAAATAAGAACAAAAAACGACACTAAATTTACGTGGAAAAAACCCTCAAGGGAAAGGAAAAACCCACGGGAAGAGAAAACTCACTAATTAAGGAGTCAGATTACAATGATTTCTATTTGAGATCGCCCTCTCTCCTGTGTATCGCTGTTTGAAAATCCTAATTTCTCTCATCTTATTTTTCTACACAATAAGTATATATTTATAGTTGACAAAAGTCAAGAAAGTCAAATGCCAAAAAAAATAACAATCTTCACCTTTGACATTTACTTCATGATCCATACCAGAGCAACTCACTAATGAACTCTCGTGCCACAGCCTGGCACGTCCTCGCATCCCCCTTCGCGTGGCGGGGATACTCCATCACAAACTCAACAAGAAGAAACGTTGATCAAGTCTAAGCAACGCTCAAACTTGATCTTGGGAACTATCTTGGTAAGCATATCTGTCGCATTCTCCTTTATGTGAATTTTCTGTAAATCTACAACCTCAAAATTCAACCACTCTCTAATCTTGTGCTAATGAACATCGATATGCTTCGTCCGAGCATGGTACACCTGATTTCTTGTCAAGTAAATCGCACTCTGACTGTTACATAACATGCGAACATCTTTTTCCTGCTTGAACCAAGTTCCTCAACTAGATTCTTCAACTACAATGCCTCTTTTCCACCCTCTGTCAATGCTATATACTCTGCTTCCGTGGTAGACAACGCAACCATATCCTGCAACACAAAACTCTAGCTCACAGATCCACCACAGAAAGTAAAAACATATCCACTTGTAGACCTTCTGGAATCCAAGTCACCAGCATAATCAGCATCAATCATCCTAACCACATCACTCTTTGCACTATGTCCATCAAACAAGATGCCATAATCTATAGTCCCTTTCAAGTAGCGAAAGATCCACTGCACAGCATTCCAATGCTCTCTACCTGGATTCGCCATATACCTGCTGACTACATCAACCGCCTGAGTAATGTCTGGTCCGGTACAAATAATGGCATACATTAGACACCCAACCGGATTAGCATACGGTACAAGAGATACGTGCTCCACCACTTCTTCTGAGTCTAGGCACATTTGAGCAGACAACTTGAATTGTGCACCTAAAGGAGTGGAAACAGGTTTTGCAGCACTCATATGAAACCTTTCCAAAACCTTTTCAACGTAACCCTGTTGAGTCAACCACAACTTCTTCGTTACTCTGTCTCTTCTAATCTCCATACCAAGGACATTTTTTGCAGCACCACGATCCTTCATCTCAAACTCCTTGCTTAACATCTTCTTCAACTGAAGAATGTCCTTCTTTCTCTTAACAGCAATGACCATATCATCCACATATAAGCTGAGCAACAAAACAGAACCATCACCACAAAAACGGTAATAGACACAGGGATCATACTCACTTCGAGAGTACCCATACGTCACCATGAACACGTCAAACCGCTTGTACCACTATCTAGGTGATTACTTTAGGCCGTACAACGATCTCTTCAACTTACAGACCAACCCTTCTTTGTCCTGTTCTACAAATCCCTCAGGTTGATCCATATAGATGGTCTCCTCAAGATACCCGTGAAGAAATGCTGTCTTCACATCCATCTGCTCTATCTCCATATCATATGCTGCTAATAATTCGAGAATCAGTCTAATTGAGGTGTGCCTCACAATTGGAGAGAAAATTTCATTGTACTCCACACCCTCTTTCTGAGAGTATCCCTTGATTACTAACCGAGATTTGTATTTACCTCCTTCCTTGATTCTGAGCATCCACTTACAGCCAACATGTTTCGAGCCCTCTAGAAGTGTCACCAACTCCCAAGTCTTATTCTTTCTAAGTGACTCCATCTCCTCTACCATAGCTATCAACCACTTATCGCGATCATTAGTCTTGATAGCTTCAGAGTAATTATCTGGTTTACTGTCACCAGCCACCAAAACAAAAGCTATCATCTCCTCGAAACCATACCTCTTAGGCGTCTTTGGATTTTGCTGTCCTTTACCCAACGCAATGCTGCAGGGGCACCTGTTGTTGTTCTGAAACAAATGCAGTTTCCTGTTCTCTGCTGGGCTCCACCTGGTCAGAATCATTAGAACTCTGATGATGTTGATCCGAAACCTGCTCTTCTGACACTTTAGGAAGCTCCACCTGAACCGATTCCTCCCTCGCACGGTCAACTCCTTCCTTTTGTTTCACTATGTGATTCTCATAAAAAATCACATCCCTGCTTATCATCTTTTTCTTTGCTACAGGATCCCACAACTTGTAACCCTTAACATCATCTTCATATCTAAGAAAGATGCATTTCTTGGACCTTGCATCTATCTTGGATCTCTCAAAACTCTGCATAAGGACATAAACAGGACAACCAAATATTCTCATCATAAAATAATCAATAGGTTTTCCTGACTATACCTCTTCTGGAACTCTGTGATCAAAACAGGCAGTATTGACTGTCTCAGCACAGAAACTCTTAGGCAAATTCGCGTTTAACCTCATACAACGCACTCTCTCTGTAATACCCCAAAGAAGAAATGCTTAAATGATTTGATGGTACTACCTATACCAACAAAATGCACCTTCCTTTTCAATAACCTATCACTTTAGAACTCCGCACTAAAGCGTGCTTAACGTGAAGCAATGCTGGGATGGGTGACCTCCTGGGAAGTTTCTCAAGACGTGCGCGAGTGAGGGCCAACCGCACTAAAAAGACTAGTGTTGGTCTGTGGGGCCAGTTGTCAGACTGAGGAGCGGTTCTTGATGACAACCCAGTAGCAAGGATTTGGCCGGGGCGTTACACTCTCCAATAATGTTTTGTTCATCCTCTCAGCCACCTCGTTCTACTCAGGCATTCTCCTCACTGTGAAATGTCTCGTGATACCTTCATCCTTGCAGAACTGCATAAACTGATCATCCTTGTATTCTGTCTCATTGTCTGATCTGAAGTACTTCAGCTTCTCCCCAATCAGAGTCTCAACCTGAGCTTTTCATTTCTTGAAGATGCCAAATATCTCTGATTTATGCTTCATGAAGAAAACCCAAACCTTCCTTGAGTAGTCATCAATGAAGAAAATCCAAACCCAATCTCTGATAGGCTCCCATACATCAGAATGTACATAATCAAGCACACCCTTGTTAGTACGGGATCCAACCTTGAAGCTCACCCGGTTCTGCTTCCCATACACACCAAACCTGTGGAAGTCCAATTCACAAAACTTAACACCTTTGAGCAATTTTCTCTTGTGAAGATGCGACATACCTCCTTCACTCAAATGCCCAAGACAAAGTAGCCAAAGTTTTGTGTCATCGCTATTGGACTCTCCACTAGATGAAACCGCGGCTCAAGGTATCAACGTTCTCCCAATCAGCTTGTACAGCCCTTTCAGCACTCTCATCTTGCTATCTCTAAATGACACAACACAACCTACAGTGTTCGAGGTTCCAACTGAGATCACGTTCTTCCTAAGGTCTGGGACATACCTCACATCCCCAAGTGTTCTGACAATATCGTCAAACATCTTCACCTTCACCGTACCTAACCCAGCCACCTTGTAAACCGTGTCATTTTTCATAATCACGGATCCTCCACTGTACGGAGTCAGAGTATCAAACCAATCTCTAAACTGGCACATACGGAACGAGCATCCGGAATCCATGATCCAATCATTTTTCAGATCATCACCTCGAGCTGGTAGTGCAATTTCATGGGACTCAGCAACTCTAGAAGCCACGTAAAAATCACCGTCACTATCATCTACACCCTTAGCTACACCAACAGAGTTTGAAGTCTTTTCTTACTTGTTCTTATTCTGAGGACATTGTGCTCTCATATGCCCCTTCACATGGCACTTGTAGTACTCAACCAGAAAGAGATCTCGTTTTCCCCGATCGAAAAATCGAATCTTCGAAAACCCTAGATCCAATTTTTTTTTCTTTTCTTCCCCGAAAAATCCTCCAGTTTCCCAAAACCACCCAAACACCAATGATTTTCCTAAAACACCACCTATACCCCTCAGAGGTTCCTCATTTCATGCTAACCCAACACCCGAGATGACCAAAGCCGCGTGGTCGACTCTCCTTGACGGCGGCGAGTTCTGAGGGCAGGCAGGACAGTGGACTCCTGCGGTGGTTGGGATCGACGCGGTGCGTGATGCGACGATAGCTCTCAGGAAGAGGGGAGAGTACGACAGATCAGGGTTTGATTTCCTCTGGCTGTCGATGGCAGATGTGCGAGGCGACGGGTGGGATGGACGCCAGGCAACGGCGACTGTAATACCCCAAGGAAATGTTTAAAGTGTTTGATTGTACTACCTATACTAACAAGATGCACCTTGCTTTTCGGTAGCCCATCACTTTATTGCTCCGCAGTTAAGCGTGCTTAACGCGGAGCAATGTTGGGATGGGTGACCTTGCGAGTGAGGCCAAAGCGCACTGAAAAGACTAGTGTTGGTCTGTAGGGCCAGTTGTCAGCCTGACGAGCGGTTCTTGATGACGACCCGGTAGCAAGGATTTGGCCGGGGCGTTACAGCGGCTGTCAACGGGCCTACGAATCGGGGCTGCAAATGGATCCTGGCGATGGATGGCTTGGCAATCAAGGAAAAATTAACCAAGCTCTGGTACCATTTGTTACGATTTAACCCCCGAGACAATCCCAAAATTATAATTTAGCAGACAATCGATCAACTCTTAAACACAATCGATAGTAAATAAGAACGAAAAACGATACCAAACTTATGTGAGAAAAACCCTGCAGGGAAGAAAAATCCCACGGAAAGAGAAAACTCACTGATCAAGAAGTCACATTACAATGATTTCTCTTTTTGAGATCGTTCTCTCTTGAAAAACCGTAATTTCTCTCCTCAATTTTTTACAAAATAAGGATATATTTATAGGGGATAAAAGCCAAAAAGTCAATGCCAAAAAATAACCCTTTTCTTATTTAGTAGTCAATTTATATTAATATAATCGAACTATCTCCCCATCATTTTTCTCTTCTTCTCACATTTTTCTCCTAAAACCCACTTACGTCCCACTATCACTAAAAAATACTCTTACTTCATCAAAATCCATAAAAATTCATCACACATATAAAATTGCGTGTTGAATCATACGTTTTGCTTAAATGTAATGAGATTCTTAAATCTCAAACGGAGGTAGTATATTATAAGATCAAGATCAATCAATACATGTATTTGGATTCTTAAATTTTTTATATTTGTTTAAAATAAAAATCTGGTTTAGTCGTTTAAATCTTGAACATTCATAATCTCTCAATGTGATGTTAAAATTCCCTAAACATTTTCGATTAGTATGAATACAAATTTAATTTTGGATAGCAAATATATATCAACATAAATTTTTTTGGTAAATAGATATTGTAAAGTCCCAAAAAATTTAGATCAAATAAATGTAAACATTGTGATCAAATAATAGTTCGTAAATTAATAAACATAACAAAATATGCATTTTCTCTTTTATAATAAATTAAAAGTGAGAAACGAATCTCGTTTAAAAGTCTTGAGACGTAACGTACGATCATAACTTTAAAAAACGTGACGAAGTTGTGATAACTTTTTGTCACGGAAAAATATGAAAAATTATACATTAAATAACAACGTAATTTTTCGAGCGAGACGGTAAATTTGGATTGATGGATATGAGAGGTACAAAGTTAGTTAATCCTACGATTAAACGAATCGAGGATATTTTATTTTAAATTAATCCCACTCCTCTTTACCTTCTTTCTCCACACCTACCATTTTCTTTTCTCCACCACTCAACTAATCCAGCCACCACGTAACACACCAACCGCACCCAACTCCACAAAGGATCTCCACTAGTGCAAAATTCCACTTTCAAACAATCTCTCTTCTTCTTCTTCTTCTTTCCTTTCCGTTTCTTGCCATGTCTCTTTACAAACCAACAACCGAGGCTGTGGAGCAGCTTGACAGGAAGGGAAAAACCAGCTTGGACAGCAAGGAAAACACGAGAGGAAGAAAGAAGACAGCGGCACAAGTACGTTCCATTCAAAGAGGAGTGGAACCGAGCTACCCATACCAAGTCAAACCGGGCTCAAAACCGTTTTAACAAGAGGGTGAGCGCTGCGAATCTCATAACTTAGTGTCCTAAAGTCCATTTGTAGCTAAATAACAAAAGAAATGACAAGAAAAACAAGCCACGGATGATTGAAATGCGTTTATGAGCCAAAAGACGAATTATGCTCGTGAGACCCTGAAACCTAAGGTATTACGTATCAAACAAGCCCAAAACTGAAAAAACATGACAAAAACTAAATAAATGTTATGCTTATAAAGTTTTAAATCATTTGGGATTGAATTGGTTGGGTAAGACATGAAAAATTAGCAAACCAGCCCACATCAGTTTCTCAACAGTTTTGATGACCAAAATTAGAACGTGTTTTAACCCCAGTTCGAGACTGATTCAGCAAATGAATCTTGAAACAAAATTATAGAGGACTTCTTAAAGTCTTCAATGAATCAAGAATCACCCAATTTGGTTAGAAAACGGGAAAGTTATGTGCGTTCGAAGTCAGCCCAGAAAATCTGAAAAAACCATCGAAGCTTCAGAGCATTTTCACTGCCAGCCCAAAAACGTGTTTTTCGACGTATTTATGCGTCGTATCAACCCGTATAGCCCTGCGATTATTAAAATACAGTATTTGGATAACACAACGTGGTAAAATATATGATTAATTATACGCAGAGTCAAAACCGTTTAGTTTGAATAAAATACGTAATAGTTTGTGTATTTGCAAAACGTACGTGAATTACAAAATAATAGTGAAGGGTACAAAGGCGTACGCAATATCGTAATGTACGTATTTGAGAACATATAACGTATATAAATACGAAAAAAAATATTAAGTTTGAATAGAAATACGTAATAACTTACATATTCGTACAAAGTACATAAAAACGTGAAAATAACAGAATATACATAAAGAATACATGATAACGTATGGATCGTGTTTGTACTAATGCAGGAACAGAAAACATGATTTGATTTCACGAGTTAAAGTAAACAAATCAAGAACCTATGAACGAGATAACGTTTAGATTCCTGATTTGGATGGCGATACATGCTAATATACTAGTTGTATATTAACGCATGATGGGTAGTTTTGCCCTGTGCGCTGTGTTATGTTTGCATTTTCGTGTTATTGTATGACTGTATGGTAGTACTTGTAGCTTATCGTAATTCATGGTAACCTAACCCTGATAGTCTAATACTAGGGTTTGGGTAGGTTTTTCTCCGTTAACCCCGTACGTTATAAGAATGTGATAAAGACAAGTGTTAGGTTTACAAGGTTTGGCATACGATAATGGACAAAATGTTAGTGTTAATACAGGTTAATTCTATAAATGATGTCATGTTAAAGATGAACATGCAAAATAGGAATAAATTTATGAGAGGTGAGATTAACCTCTGAGTTTCTAAATCCTATTAAGTTGTTACACTGTGGCTTGGCGAAGATGTCATGTTAAACTATACAGGGATGAATAGTTACGACTAATCATCTTATACGCGTAGAAAACCCTGTGAGATTGTCAGGTTGTGGGATATCTCGCTGCCGGAGACCCTTGGGCGTCATTACAGGTTGATCCCCTGTTTCGATTGACCCCGGACTTAAACTTCTAGAAGAAACTATGGATTTACAAGTTTAGCCAAGGTCACAGTGTTAACAAGAGGGTATCTGTGGTCTGTAATGTATGTTAATTATATGACTGATTTGTTCTAGTTTCAGGACAGATTGTTCTCTCTTTCTTTTCTTTTTGTGCTTCACCTGAAGAGGGGCCGGCACGTTACTGATCTCGTATAACTCACGGTGTTGCTTTTCTCTTATTTCTTTATTTTTCTTACTTTTCAGGTGCAAGAAATGAGGAGGAATATTGATTAAGATATGATTTATAATGTAATATTGATATTTGAGACTTAATTTCTCAGTTTCTGTTGTCAAATGTGTAACAAATAAGTGCAC
>JAOVYX010018500.1:0-20066 GCA_035668315.1 Drosera spatulata
TATATATATATATTAAATATATAAACGATTTTAAATATTATATATAAAAAACAATTTAAAAAATAAAAAGAAAAAAAGGATGGGATGAGTTCGGAGGATTAACACTTTCCTTTAAAGAATGAAGAAAGTAATCCCACCATCACATACGGACCATGAGAATGACGAAGGAACTTGTGATCAAGAACGTAATTTGAAAATCTAACTATTATTTCTTAGACTTCGTTGATTATTATCGTCTTTTTGAAATTTTGGGATTTATCCGACTTTTTTCATAAGGTGTCTTGGACCATTTTTTCGTAGTTTTAAACAATGTTGATTTTTCCTGCGTGCCTCGCCACCAGTATTCTACAGAATAACAAAAATGATTGTTAGCCATGGTGCGAATATCTCACGTCATTTTATCAATTGTATGGTTATGGGTCATTTAATCAATTGTAAACTACTAAAGTCACCAAAAGATAGAGATCTTGTTCCTTAGGCATCCAAAAACTCACCATCACGATTTAGGTTCGCCATTTAACACCTTGATACTTATTTTATATAAAAGTTTGGATCTTAGGATCTGATTTCCTCGATTGAGCACCAACTGTAAAAGTGGTTTGGGCAGCACTTTTTTCTCTTTTCAAGATTCTATTTGTGAAAGCAACTCGCAACGAACTCAATGTTAACTTCTCCTCTTTGTTGTTTATGTTCATAAAACATTCTATTACCTCCATCTCATATTTATTAAAATATTTTGACCCGTTATAAAAATTTATACGAGTGTTGAATTTACGTAGATTTTGATAAAAAAAGAATATTTTTTTTTGTGATGGTGAAATTTACTATAGCACTTGTGGAAAAGAAGATATTGGATATATTATAACAGATGACCTTGATTTGGTATTTTTTTTATGTTAAATGGTCATCAAAAAAAGAAAAGATTGTAATTTTTTTGAGACTAACCAAATAAAAAAACGTTAGGATTAATATAGAACGAGGGAGATTACTTGGATAAGAGTCATTTACTTCTACATTCCTCATTTCGATCAAGGAAAATCACGTCCAACAAGAGCGATTAGATAAAAACCTGGCAGACGATGAGTATGACGAACGAAGCCTTGAGTGATACCTTGAGTGATAATCATCAAGGTTAGATCAACAGCAAGAAATGCAACATACCAAGCAAATCAGCAACTATTATCCTCAGCCCAGCCGTTATGCACATTCGAACAAGGTCAGGACCATACCTGGTCCTTTCCACAGCCGTGTTGGAATTTCAAGCACCTTTTGCCATTTCCACATCGTGAAAAAGAAAAGACACAATGATGTCCATGTCTTGCATTGCCGTAGATATTAAAACTGAACGTAACATCAAAGCCAACCATAGACGATTGAGAATAAAAGCAAATACACATGCATCAGCAATTTTCTCATTGCAACTTGGGAGATCGGCACAAGACTTGACGTTCACAACGTACAAACGTCAAGCCTTATGCTAATTATTCTGATTACCGAAAGGCATTAGAAAGAGCTAACAAGACCGACCGTGTAGAAGTGTGGTCTACCAGTGTCACTATTTTTCGGCTTTCTCTGAAGCTGTCCTTGGACATACTTTTCGTCGGCGCTTTGAGTGTTAAATGGAAATCGATATTGCGAAAAGCAGATCAAATGATTTAACATAACTAGAAAGTCATAACAGTAAAACTTTTACTGTAAAAGTTCACAAGTCATTTCCTACTGTTATCTTGTAATTCTTGTTTCATGGAATGTTCAGTGAGTGTGGGACAGAACTAAAAGGCAACATAAGCAAGACCATGGCATAGAAGAGAGCACAATCAAGCAACACATCGTATCGATAAGAATCGCCATAAAAGAGAGTAAATCACCCCAATTTTATAACCACCATATGCCTAGCACCCATTCCTTGGTAAGAAAAAACCTCGAACCTATGATCCGACTTTAGCATTTTCATTCCAACAAATCATATTACTCGATTCTCAAAATCAAATCTGATTTTACAATCTCAATTCTGACTATCTTAACAATAATCAGTAGACCACTACGAATAAAAGACAATCATTGGACAACGACTTGCACAGAGCGGTTGGCCGTCACTAGTCGGCAAGGGAAGTGCAAAAACTACCATAAACAAAAGCATATTCAGAACTTCCACAACACCTATCCTAACCCCGACAAGCATATGGAAGATTCCGATCACCTCAACCATAGCAAATGCATGCATCCAGTTGTATTCCAATATATCAAAACAGTAACGCTAAAATTTGGAATTATATATCAGTGGCCCCTAATAGTCATAACTTTCCCATTTTGGATAACGAGTTGCAGATAATGTCTAGCTGCAAAGGCAAAATGATGCATGAACCTTCTCTCCAACAAGCAGGACCAAAACCGTGTTTTCGTTTTCTAAGGTCGATTGATTACAGCACACGAGGCAAATACTATTATAACCATTTTTAGCAAAGACAGGGAAAGAGCCAGTATGCGGAGCCTAAATGTGATTATGTGAGCCAAGTAAATTAAGCCAACCTCACATACTGTAAAACGTATCCGGTAACATTTGTTAATTGGTTTGTTCAGCATGTACGCCGACAGATATCATTACAAGCTCTGACCTTGTTACACATAATACTCACTTTATCCTTTAAAGTTTACAACGGTTTGATTGTCAGTATTGTTCGAAATTTATTACGGAATAATTTCTATATTGTTTAGTGATAGAACGAAATTTTTTAAAATACGTATAGAATAATAACAAAAATCAAATCGTTGTAGGAGTAACTTTCATGGACCGAAGGAGTTATTTGGAAGCTTCAAACGATCAGTAGCGCATTTCTTCATTTCAATCGAACAAGATCATTCAACTAGAGGTTACCTTAAGTCTCTGCCATAGACTTCGACTTTGGATAGGATGAAACGTTCGACACCGTCAACCCTCGACAACCGCAAGAAATTTGAACAAAAGTTAACCAACTTAGGCCAAATCCCACCTGGAAGATACATATCTCACTCGAAATTGAACTCTGTATCGTGGGTCCCACAAACCCCTTTCTTTTTGGGGGCAAATATCATATGGTACTTTACAGACACGCATTCTGTATTCCTTACCCAACCCAACAAACAACTCCTCCCATCCTTCCTCTCTACTAAAAGCATTATATATCTTCTTCTCCTCTTCCACCTATCCCTACCCTTCCAAGGAAGCCAAAAACATATGGGTATTCTCCATTGTGCACCACCACCTTCACGCGAAGAGCTAGATGATCGATCCCGTTTCGATCATCTACGCTCCGAATCGTCATCGAGCTCGTTGTTCTCTCACGCGAGCCTACCGTCTCTTGGTTCGCTCTCTTTATCGGAGCAGCCCTCGACGACTTATTATCATTGTGTGACGACGCTGAAAGGTCATTCTTCCTACGTGTTTTCTCTCGTTCTTGACGGGGAGAATCTGTATAGCGGTTCGTATGATGATGAGGTCAGGGTTTGGAGCCAGGCTGGTATAGGATATGGAAACGAGGTGGTGGAAAATGTGGTGGCAACAGGTGATGGTGCTGTGAAGTCGCTCGTCGTGTTGGGGGACAAGTTATTTGCCGCGCACCAGGATTCTAGGATTCGGGTATGGAAGATCGATGGCGAGAGCGAGACGCATTCCCATCAGAAGAAATATCAGTGTGTAGCGACACTTCCGACACTGAATGATCGTTTCGTGAAGCTGTTTTCGGCTAAGAACTATGTTCAGGTCCGGAGACATAAGAGAAGCACATGGGTTCACCACGTGGATAGTGTTTCAGCACTCGCCCCGTCAAAAGACGGGACTCTGCTCTATTCTGCGTCGTGGGATCGGACGTTCAAAGTGTGGCGGACGTCTGATTTCAAGTGCTTGGAGTCGGTGACCAAGGCACATGACGACGCGATCAATGCCTTGGTTGTGTCCGCCGATGGGTATGTGTATACAGGATCAGCTGACAAGAACATAAAGGTATGGAGAAAGCAGGAAGGGCAAAAGAAACACTCACTGGTGGCAACACTAGAGAAGCATAAGTCAGCTGTGAACGCGTTAGCACTTAGCAGCGACGGACAGGTTCTATACTCAGGGGCTTGTGATCGATCCATCCTCGTGTGGGAGAGGGATCCGAAGTCGGAAAACGGACACATGAGGCCTGTAGGAGCCCTGAGGGGGCATACCAAGGCCATATTGTGCTTGACTGTGGTTTCCGATCTGTTACTCAGCGGTTCCGCCGATAACACGGTTAGGATATGGAAGAAAGGGGCGAGCAAGAGCTATGCTTGTATTGCTGTCTTAGAAGGACATACGCGGCCGATCAAGTGCTTGACCGCGGCAATCGAGAGCAATGCTGATGAAGATGGATTTGTTTCGGGCACTTCTTGTTTGGTCTATAGCGGCAGTTTGGATCGTGATATTAGAGTGTGGAAAGTTTGGGTTCCATATTTCTGATAACCTAAGTTTGGGTTCATTACTCGCTTAAATCTTAATCCGCATGCACCCTCCCTTGACACAAGCCAGTATCCTTTATAATCACTGCTTGACGCTATGTATCAATTCTCTCTATCGAGATAACCACGATCGTCGTGGACCCAAGAAACAAGCAACGACAGAATCCAACCGAGCTCATCAGTAGCACTTTCAAGATGTTCGCGTTCCAGTATAGTGTAAGCATTATCCAAATACATTAGCAGCAATGAATGTCCAAGGCTTGGCAGAACACCGTGCACTCGCTCAAGTTTAGGACCACAAAGTTCTCAACTATGCAACTTCTAAACCCAGAACTCCGAAGTTACCTTTGTTAACATCGCTTGCTATATGTCACCGTCAAAACTTTCGAAAACGTCTATCACGTGTACTCAAATTTGCACATATACCATTCCATTAGTTCACGTATACCGCATTTCTATGCTTCAAAACCTATGAATATCAAACCTATAAACCATATTGCTACTGCTTGGAACATATCAGTCTAAGCCTATGTTATCGTTGACATTAGACTTGGAACATCTAAATGATATGATAACCATTGCACCGTATGTTGATTATGAAATTGATACAGGATGAGAACATATATAAATGTATGAATGGGTCCCTGGTCAACACCTTCACCAGCAAAACTCCCTAACTGCTGCTAAATTATTAGCAAGGGTCAGGAACATTTCCTGTTGAAGCCATCTTATTTGTGTTTTCCTTTTCTAGGTTCTGGGTATCTGTTTAGAGCACTTGCATCATCAGAATCTCCCATTTTTTCCTCCTTTCTACTTTTTCACATTTCATTATATATAATATTATTATAAATTGACCTATGAAAATAAAGATTGTTACAATAATATGATAATTTTATAAAATTTTTCATTTTCACATTATAATTTTTACAATTTAACATATAATTCATCACATTTTTTCAACATCTTTTCAACTTTTTATCGCTCTATTTTTTTCATTTTACATTTTAAATAATCCAATGCAAGTGCTTAGCCATTGTTTCAGTGCGCCGCAATAATCGGACTATTTTAATTAATGTTAAAAGGATTTGGTTCATAAACGATTTGTCTTAGAGTGCCTTATTAGTGAATTAGACTAAAGTGTGGAGAAGAATGACATTATATTATTCATGTAGCTGATCTTATGTAATGGGATGAAGAGTTGATTTGTTGTTATAGTTGGGATAAAATACAAAACGCTTGAAAAGAAAATTCCCGTTTGAATTAGCAATACAGATCGCTTTATCTTCCATCATCCTGAAAAAATTACTTGATGAAACAGACCACTTTACTGTTACTGGCTAGGCAATGCAGCACAGCAACTGCATTTGTAATATATGGCAATCCATGGAATGGTAAATCAAGGATTATCCGATCATGTCATTCTCTTATCAAACTGAGGAGTCTCAGACTGGCATTTGGCCATGCTCGATATGGGCAATTCTCTGGAACGAAGCACAACTTGCAAATGCACTTATGATATCGGATAAAAGACCATAATGATCAGAAAAATGGAAAACAAAACCACTCAACAAAGCTGGGAATATATTATAGCAACTGGGTGCATGATTTTGGTTCCTCTGTTCCAAGATACCATATTGGAAAGGAAAGTTAGAATGAGAAGTGACTTGCCTTGGTTTTAAACATTTGTATGCTAGTAAAATATATGCAACTTGGTGGAGATTAGGATCAGTGGATCGGCCAATGAAGAAACTTCAAATTTCCACAGGAGGCTTGGCCTGGACACAGGGAACATAAACTGTAGTTAGTTCAATGATTCAGTTACATGTAGAAACATTAATAAAAGCCGGAAAAACTCGACCGTCCTCCTCACTTTGTTAGTAAGAAGCTTAGCACAAGGAATTCGTTTCATGACCAAGACAGGAAGATAATGAATAGACCAATAATTCAACGTAGTTACAGGACGACAGATATAAATATAATCACCGGCCCCTCTAATAGTGGAGTAAAGCAAATACGCAGCTAAACAAGAGCCAAACGCAAGCTTCCACTTGAACAAAGTTTTCACCTGTTCCAGGCAGCTTGAGGTTCATCTGATTTTCTCGAGTTCTATACCGGTTTTGAACAGTGAATTATACAATTGTTGTCCATGATCGCTCAAAAATATGAATTAAGGAATAATTCTTCGAGAATTATGTGCAATGCTGCCATTAGCCAACATTTAAGGATAGGATTATGAAGAATGCAGGACTGACTATGCTCGAATACAATAAAATGTAGCTTTAAGCAATCTGAACATCAAACACAGACCTAGTTCGTCCACAAATCCCATCCGAATTGAGCATTACCTCAAACAAACAATATACTCTAATTCGCTTAAAGACTATAGAATCCTATTCGGCTAATTAGTACGGAACACAAGGAAGCCATATGAAGATCCATTTCGGTGATGCTTAAACCAAACATGTTGAAAGTATAGCAAACAACCCAACAGCAACAACTGACCAATTAAAAACCATGCCAAAGACATCACCTAGAGGTCCAGACTTCATCAAGTTTTCTCAACCAATTTAAGTCCCAGAGAGAAAATGTACGCATAGTACTCAACCCTTTAAAATGTATGCAATGGAACTGCTCGAGTCTTTTTCTACGTCCCAAGAGCCTAAGAGATGGCTCATCAAGTTCTGCCCTTGGCCAATTAGGTCATGTCTACCATATCAAGGCGTGTTGGTGAAAACTAGGAGTAGTTTCAAAACTGACTTAAAATAAGTCAGAAGTCAGAAATGAGTCACATCTAACTTATCAATAAGGAGGTGTTTGACTAGGCTTAAAGCTGGTAAATATCTGAGTCTGTTTGTCAATCAATTTTTATGTAGTTTATAAAATTTTAAGTTCTGAACGTGATAAGCAATTTTAAGTTGCTTATTTCTTTACCTGAAATCCTGAAAAACTGTTTGACCAATATTTTTTATTTTTTTAAAATCCGCTTAAAATTCGCACACTTCCTTTTTCTTTTCTTTTTCTTTTCTTTGCTACGAGGAAGAAAAATAAAAAACAAATCATCATTTTACACAAATGTAACATAATAAGCACCTTAATTTACCTAACACTCGAAACAACTCAATTTTAATTTTCAATAGTTATTTACCAAACGTTAAAGAGCTTCTTTAAATTTCACAATCAGTTACTCCTTATGACTATTAGTCATAAGCATCTTTTAAGAACTCTCGTTCAACCCAGCTCGGGCCAAGTCAATTTTCTTCAAAAAAAAAAAAACTTCACCAAACTCTTCAAATCACTTATAAAAAATCATAGAAAAGCAAACAAAACCATTGGCACATAAAAATGCCCTATGATTTCGGAACTTCCAATCAACGCAGCCTCGAATGTTAAAATGCACCACGGATTGTTGCTAGCATTACATTTTCTCCAAATTCAACAGATATCAGTCACATTATAGCAATTATCGAACGGATTGGGAAAAAATGCACGCCAGATCTGAATAAATTCTCGCCGAAACAATTCAATCATCCATTTAGGTATAAATAGCCATGCTGCAAAAATCATGTGGATTCGCATACAGCGGATAAATAATAGAGCGATTACCATGGTTTTGGCGATTTAGGAGATGATCGATGAAGATGTTGCCGTCATAGATGAAGGCGAGAATGGCGTGGGAGATGCGGAGAAGAGAGAGTTGGCGGGGATCATTAGGGCTTAGAGGCCCAAATTTTAAAGAGAGATGAGTAACATTAGTCTAATACTCTTCCGTAACACCATCACTTCCAAATCATTAAAAAAAATATATAATATATTAATCAAAATATATCAAATTCAACATACATATAAAAAAATTATTCGGATCAAACTGTTATAAGAGTTATGAAACGATAAAGAATAGCACTCTGAGTTTTTAGAAAAAATAAAAAAATAAAAATGATTGGATTAAAAAACAAAAGAATGGAAAAGAAGGATTTATTTTTCATTCATCATGTTTGTGAGTTAAGAGGAAAGGATTTGCATGAATTCTTCTTGTATTCCTTGTGAGAGGAGAGGAAAAGAAAAGAAAGGATTTTCTTAAGAGTATTTTATTTATGTACCCCTCATTTCAAAATAAATCAAATTATAATATTAGAGAAAAACAGATATATGTCATGACATATTTAAAGATACATGTGTCTAATATAAATAAACGATTGAGATTATAAAATAAAAAAACTCTATATGAGAAAATGAGCCTCATTTTATGATAATGAGTCTATTAGAAGTTGCACTCTCCTCTCAAGATGTATCTCCTCTTCGTATTTTAATCTCGATCATTGAATTTATATAGCCACACCTAAAATTTGATATGTCACGATATATATTCGTCAAGCCTATAATATTCAGGGTAGTATGAGAAATATGTAAATTTTTAAAAAACACAGTTCTTTTCCATCCAAATCCCACCAAAAACATTTTTGGTGGGAAAGATTGTATAAAATCCCAGAAAATTGAGATCAAATAAATATTAATAAATATAAAAAAAATTATGATCAAATAATAATTGTAATTGATAAACGTAACGAGAATATACGTTTCCTCCTTATATAATAAATTAAAAGAGAAAAACGAATCTCATTTCAAAATTTTGAGACGTAACGTTACGTTCATAATATTAAAACTTGTGACGAACTTGGGATAACTTTTTATCGTGAAAAAATTGAAAAAATTATATGTTAATTAATAACATGATTTTTCGAGCGTGATAGTAAAATTTGAACGAAGACTGTGGGAGATATGGGATAAACTGATCCTCCGAATAAACGAAACGGGGATGTTTACCTTAGTTAAATTCTCCACTATGCGTCACCTTTTTTCCTCTCCCTTTGTTTATTCCTTGTGCTGGCCAATCAAACCAAGCACCTCAACCACCTTCCGTACTCCCTTTCACCCACTCCTCGACCCATCCTCAGCACCAAGGAAAATCCAGGAAGCAGAACCATCAGCACATCTCCTCACCAAATCATTCTCCCTCCTTCTTAGTTTCTTATGGATTCTTTTGAATTATAGCAAGAACCAATCAAACCAAGTTCCAAGCCTCACGTATCTGGACTTGTTGGGCTCAGAGGGGTGTGATGAGCACAAGAGGGGGAAGGAAGGCAGCTCAAACAGCAAGAAACGCCTCAAGGACGAGGAAACGAGCAAACGATGCATCACACGTCAAAGGAAAGCAAAACAAACTCGAATCCGTTTCAACAAGAGGGTGAACTTTGTCTTCTCTGTTCATAACCTCTAACTGATCATATGTGACCAAAAAAGAAGGAAAATAACAAGAAAAATAGGCCACGGATAAAGAAAAGTCATATTTGAACCAAAAGACGAGTTATACTCGTGAGACCCGAAACCTAAGGTTTTACGTATCAAACAATCCCAAAATTGAACAAACATGACAAGAACTAAGTAAATATTATGTTTATAAAGTTTTAGATTATTTGTGATTGAATTGGTTCGGTAAAACGTAAAACTCAACAAACCAGTCCGTATTCGTTCTTGGACAGCTTTGATGTTCGACATTAGAACGTATTTTTATCCCAGTTAGAGCCTGATTCAGCAAATGAGTCTTGAAACAAAGTTGTAGAGGATTTCTTAAATTTTTCAGTGAATCAAGAATCACTCAATTTGGTTAAGAAACGAAAAATTTATGTGCGTTTGAAGATAGACCTGAAAATCTGAAAAAACTGTCAAGGTCACTGTCCGCATCCTGTCGCGACCGCGACAAGACTTGTAGCGGCCACGACGCCTTTACAGTCGGTCCAGAAATTCATTTTTCGACGTATTTATGTGCCGTATCAACCCGTATACCCTCTATGACCAGTGAAATACAATATTTGGATAAGAAAATATAGAAAAATGCGCGTTTGGTTATATAAAAGGCCAAAAATACAAAGTTTAAATAAAAATACGTAGTAGTTTATATGTTTGTGCGATATACGTAAATACGTGAAAATAACGGAATGTACGTAAGAATACGTAATGACGTAGTAGACGTATTTATGGACGTATAATACACATGAATACGTAGAAATAATGAAATATATGAAACAAATATGTAGTAACGAACGTATCGTACTTATACTGCGCAGAAATTGAGACGTAAACTATTTTTCCTTTGGTATAACGTAAACAACCCGAGACTCACATAACAAGGTAACGTTTAGATTCCTGATTTGGATGACGATACATGTTAATATAGTAGTTGTATATTAACGCGTGATGGGTAATTTTGCCCTGTGCACTGTGTTATGTTGTGCTGTGTTATATTTGTATTTTCGTGTTATTGTATGATTGTATGGTATCACTTGTAGCTTATCGCAGTTCATGGTAATCTAATCCTGATAGTCCTAATGCTAGGGTTTGTGTAGGTTTTTCTCTGTTAATCCCGTACGTTATATGATTGTGATAAAAACAAATGTTAGGTTTACAAGGTTTGACATACGATAATGGATAAAGGTTAGGGTTAATACAGATTAATCCTATAAACGATGTCATATTAAAGATGAACATGCAAAATAGGAATGAATTCATGAGAGGTGAGATTAATTTCCGAGTTTGTTAATCCTACTGAGTTGTTATATTGTGGCTTGGTGAAGATGTTATGTTAAACTGTATAGGGATGAGTAGTTGCGACTAATCATCTTATATGCATAGACAATCCTGTGAGGTTGTCAGGTTGTGGGGTATCTCATTGCTGAAGACCCTTTGGGCGTCGTTACAGACTGATCCCCTGTTTCGAGTCATCCCGGACTTTAAACTTCTAAAAGAAGTTATGGATTTACATGTTTAGCCAATGTCACAGTGTTAACAAGAGGGTATCTGTGATCTATCATGTATGTTAATTGTATAACAGATTTTGTTGTGGTTTCAGGACAGATTGTTCTCTTTTCTTTTTTGGTGCTTCCCCTGAAAAGGGGGCCTACACGTTAGTGAGCTTGTATAGCTCACGGCGTTGCTTTTCTCTTGTTTTTTTTTTCAGGTATAAGAAATAAGGAGGAATATTGATTAAGATATGATTTATAATGTAATATTGATATTTGAAACTTAATTTCTCAGTTTCTGTTGTCAAATATATAACAATTAAGTGCACTTGTGGACTTAGTTTCCTGATACGTAAAATGTATAATTATTTAAATTTTATTCTGTGTTAAGTTAAGTTGAATTGTATGATTAAGGTTTGTGGGACCCTAACGATAATAATATCACGAGAGTTTTCAGAAAATGATTTGAAAATCGGGACGGTACAGACTAGAAAGAAAAATGACTTAAATTTTCATCCCAAATTCATTCATTTACCTCCACTTCAAAAACTCACAAAAATAATAAGGAAGTCAAAACTCACAATCACGCATTTGATTAAGGTTACAATGAACATGTCACAACCTCAGTAACTACACCTTTTGAGCTAAGGTTACAATGAACATGTCACAACCTCAATAACTACACCTTTTGAGCTTAATCAAGCCAAATTCACCAATAATTAGCGTATGACTCAATGAAACTGCTTTAGACCTGATAGCTGCATACATTTCGCGTTTGTGAAATTCATCATTTGCAGCGTGTTCATAATGAAAATAATTGGATTATGAGGGATTATTATAACAACCATTTATGTAATTTTTTTATGTATTCTTTTTCCTAACAATTAATCAAGGTAATTACCATCAATAAATATGAAAACCTTGAAAAATCAA
The DNA here is from genome assembly GCA_035668315.1 of Drosera spatulata. NCBI lineage: Eukaryota > Viridiplantae > Streptophyta > Magnoliopsida > Caryophyllales > Droseraceae > Drosera > Drosera spatulata. Next base: position 12,183 of record JAOVYX010018500.1, read on the forward strand.
CCATTAGATACGAAGAATTCTCATATGATTACACAAAAATCATTATAATTAGCATTTCTGGCACACAAACCATGGGAAAACCGTAGACTAATTGGACGAGAAAAAAAAAACCTGTTGTCCTCCATCCGTTCTCCGTTTCCCATCGATCAGCCCATTACGCCCCGTTTCGTTTCTTCACACTCAGAAAACCCTAATCGGACACCGTCGACTCTCTCCAAATCCCCTAAATCCCATCTTCAAATCCACTCGCTTCGAACTCTCCCCTCTCGAGAACGCGCCCATTGATGCAACTATCGACCCATTCCGGATATGTTTTGATCAATTGATTTCCAACAAAGAGTAATTGTTGATTCCAAAGATTTGGGTATCGGAGATTCCATGTCGAAGAGCTCGAGGTCTCAGGTCACTATCACTCTTGGTCGCAGCGGTCGGGTATAGTTCTTGGATTCTATAAATTTTCGATTAGGGTTTTACTGTTTCTTTGTTATTTGGGTAATGGGTTTTTGTCTGATTTGTGCTTTGCTTATTGTATATGGGACTTTTATTTTGTTTTTTGTTGTCGATTTTCGGTTCCGTTTAGTGGTGTTGTGTGCAAGCTGAAAAAGGATCTTGATGGTTTATTGGTGCGGAGAAAGTTTCTTCTAAGATAGTGATAATATCGTGGGCGTTCTAGCATCAGCTTGAGCTCTTGGTAACGATGCCTCCTTGTCATGTTATCAAAACTGGTGTAACACGAGGTTAGGTTTTGGCATTTCTTATGTTGTTGGTGCATTGTGTGCGCTCCTGACCCGCGAAGGACATTCATGTGAGATGTGCTTGTTAATACACTTATATTGCTGGAATTGTACCACTAATGTGAGATTTTGGTTAACTTGGTTTCTCAACACTGAGAGAAGCTGAAATGGTGAAAACTTAAGGCGGTATTGTGTAGTATTCGTCATTTCGTAATGTGTTTTGAATGCAAAGCTTATTTTTTTCTGAAATGAATTCATTTGGTCATTGATTTATGTTGTATTGATGGTGGGTTTATTATTTGCTGGAATTCATCGATGACATTTGGTGTCAAGTTTGGGTAGACTTGAATTGGGGTTATAGGCTGTGTTTGGTTTTTGTTGCGCCGAAAGCAGGTGGTGAAGAGGGGTGGATCCGCGGCAGATGATCAATTTGATGATGATTTTCCAGCCACAGGAAGCAAGAGATCTATCAGGGATAGGTTGGGGAGCAATGGTGACAGATTCATTCGCAACAAAAGGTGGGTGTCTATGTTTTTGTTATGTGCTCTATGTTATGATGTTTTTTAGAGCTTAAGTCTATTGCTGTTTGCATGCTCACTACTGAGTAATGTCTCTATTGATGTGATAGTTTTATTGTGCTCTGATGACTCACAATACGTAACCTGCGTATAATTACAACAAACCAAGCTTTTATCCCATTACTTGGAGTGAACTACATAGATATTGTGATGCCATTTTTCTCTTTCTTGTATAATGATTAGTGGTGTGCGTGACATCATAATGCACAATACCTAACAAGCATATCATGGTATTGCCACCACTAGAGGCCACGCTTGGATGGCATTTACTCTTATGAATCTGTATCCGTGACATATCCCATAGGTAATGTAATGTCTTATTCTGTTTAAAGATGCCCCCTGTAACTTTGCATTAGGTATATCATAGATGCCAAGATTAACTTGAATCCTTACGCAAAAAGTTGTATCATGCTCCCGCATTTCTCTCTGAGATATCTAGAAAAGTAGTTACATTATGTATATAGGTTTGCTGTATAAAGAAGTCATTACGAGTGATCTATGAGAGGGTCATGTTTCGTGGAGATGTGCAACAGTGTCCACCTCATGTTATCAAAGAGAATATGTGTTTTGACTTACGTTGTGCATCAAATGGACATTACTCTCATTCTTTCTTTCTGCTTCTTGTGTTCAATAGGTGCAAAGCTATAATGCTGAAAGTTTACTATTCTGTTTGTCTTTCTGTAGGCAGCGAGTGAAGGAAAATGATGCAAGATCAAATGGTAATAAGTTTGGCTATATAATAGTGGCCTACTAACCTGGGATTTTTTTGTGGTCATCTGTTAACTCGCTTAATACTTGGTAATTGAAGATATACGCCTTGGGAGAGGTGACCTGCGATTCAAACTCATGCAAAAGAACATGAATAAAAGACCTCGGAATGACAGTCCGGATAGTGATATTGACCTTCGTGATAGACTATCGAGTAGGAAGATTCGATCTAGGAAAGCCAGTTATGCCCCTGAAGTCAAAGCCAACTATGTTCCATCAGTAGCTTCTGTGCGTACTAGGGAAAGTGTGCCAGATCATAGGGATGTCGATTTTTTGGGTCGAGTTCCTTCTTCAAGGAGTGAACATCACTTACCAGCAATGGATCCGTACAGAACCCCTCATTCTTCATGGACTATGGATAGCCTAAGACAAAGAACTCCAGATAGACTTATGCGGCGTCCTACTTATGGAGCACTTTCTCCTCCAAGGAACGTGCAAGAGTTGCCAAGAAGGTCGCTAATCAGGGATTTTGATGATGGAAAACCATATCCATTCGTCAGAAACGAGGTCCGTAGTCCACCAAGGCCTGTTGGCTCCAATCCTTTTCTTCCAAAGCCAACTCAGCCTGCCACAGCTGCAAAGCCTGTGGCACCATTGGTGTCACAATTAACTGCACCGAGTGGGTCTGTTTCCAGGGTTCATTATTCGGTATGGATCCATTTGTTCCCTTTTTATTAGGTGTTCTCATCTAGGAGATCAGAATTTCTCACTCATGTCATGCTTTCTCAACAGTATCGTTAAAGGTTTTAATTTGTTTTGTTTTAGAGTTATTGTTAACTTGCTTACTCTGAATAAGATATTGCTGAGGTTGCTGGACATCTCAATCTGTCTTTTGATTTCCGGGAAGTCTTGATGAGTAAACTGTCTTTGTATGCATGATTTTGAACTGTGGGGCAGCTAGCAGAATATTGTGCATTTCATTGTTCTGTCAACTGTGATCTTGTTTCTTTCCTTTTAAAAAAATAAAAATCAAATAATCAAACATTCCCACGAATTCTTTAGCTTAATCGTTTAAAAGATCAAGCTTCTAATTTTTGCAGATACAATTTAATGATTTATAAGTGCAACATGTTTCCCGATACTATAAATCAGTGAAAGTTATTGTTTTGGTTCTTCCTGCTGAGTAATCCAGCACTACAGCGTTTTAACCTCGGATATCACCTTGGTATTACTTGCACGTTGCAGTCTAAGTTATTTCTGGGCTGGGTTTTTTTTTTGTCCTGGTGTTAAGCAGCATAGTATATTTATGCTTTCTACTAATGTAGGGTGGCGAGCATGCAACTGTTGGAAGCTTGTTGAGTGCACTGGGCTTGGAAAAGTATGTAATTGCTTTCAAGCACGAGGAAGTAAGTATACCACTTTTTTCCTTGCATCACTTTGGTTTCTCTAGGAACAGCCTATCAATTAGTTTGGGTGCTCCGTTGTTCCAATACACGTGATGCAATGATGCCTAATACCTAAGGCTACTGGTTTCAGTACAACTAGTCAAATGTTCCAACTAAAGAAGCAAAGTATTTGCATGAAAACACATCAAGTTTAAGGCTTACTAAGATCTTTATCGCTTGAGGAGTGCTAATCCTCCCCCCCCCCCCCCTCCTCTTTTTTTCATTATTCCACAATTACCCTTTGCATGTGTGAGGTGTGGGATGTGGCTAATTTGGTGAGGTGGTGGGGTTGGGGGTACATTGAACTTTTCTATGCGAGGGTGTACTATTGAGGGGGTGATTAGCAATTTGCTTATCGCTTTACTAAGTTAAGAAACCAACTGTACTGTTTTTTCGACATTCCTATTTCAATCGAAAGTTATCGTCTTTTAATACGCTTAATTTATACATAAGGTTTTTTTTTGGTTATCAGGTCGATATGCATGCTCTGAGACAAATGAGTGACAATGACTTGAAAGAGCTGGGTATACCCATGGTATGTAACTCCGTATGTTAGTTGACATTATCTTGTTATGTTCGCGTCTTTGTATTGTGTTTTTAACATGTGTATGTGCTTGGATAGTGATCCACTCCTTGTTGATGGTTTAAAGATTGTGTTTGTTGCACACATGTGACTTGCTGTGTCTAAACGTGAAACAGCGATACTGAATTGGCACCTGCTACAATTTGAACGAACGAATGCCTGATTAGGTTTTGTTCTGGATTTCTTTAGATCAAGAAACTCACCCCTTCAAAATTTAGGGATGATTAAAGTTCACCTTGAACTTTGAAAAACCTTTTGGGAACAAAAGTTCCAGTCAAAATTTGTGAACTACAAGCCACAACTGGATGAAGTCATATAAGATACATAAAGAAGAAGAAAGCGTTCCTATGCCACGTAGAAGGATCTATTCATCCTTGGTTTTTTTACTGGTCTGCTTAGCAACGGGTATCGTTTCTTCTGCAGGGTCCGAGGAAAAAGATTCTAGAGGTCCTTACTCGCCAGAAAAGGATCCCATGATTAAGCTGTACTTCGGCGGTAGACATGTAGGGATGAGCTTTTTGGATTCTCAAGACAGAAATGTTTGACGACTATGTTGACATTGTATTGTATAGTCACCTTGCTAGTCAGGGGTTGATTCCGTGATCTTTGGATTAGCGGAGTGTCTTACACTACATTACATGAGATGATGTGATCTTGAGAGGTGAACCTAATCGGTGACGTTTCCGGCAGCATTTCGTATGTTGTCCCTGATACACTTGTAGCAATGGTCTTGACATTGTCGTTAGCTATTAAACCTGCAGGAGAAAGCAGGGTTTTGCTATCTGGTCCTCGATCCTAATTGGAAGTTCTATTTGATCCGTAGTCTTATGTATGCGTTGAATTTTTATAAAATTTGATAAAAAAAGAGTATTTTTTAATATTTGTAAGGTGTAAGTGAGATTTAGGAAATAGAATGAGAAAGGGGGAGGAAAATGATGAGATAGTTCGATTATATTAATATAAATTAAATATTAAATAAGAAAAAAATAGAAATATTGTATTTATATTAGGATTAATTTAAAAAAAGTGTTGTAATTAAATTAAAAAAAAACATGTTTATTCTTCACGCAACATGCATGTAATTTAATCAATTCCTAAACATTTTATGTTAAATTTTATGAAAGTAAAAAACATCTCACAAACTATGGGACAGAGGAATTAGTGTTGTATTGTCTCCAGTCTCAAAAATGACAAAGGTAAAGATATTGTATTCCTTCTATCTCATATTATTTATAATATTTTTTTATCATTTCAAAATATATATAATATTTTATAATAAACTTTTCATATATGTACTCCATCAAATCCCTTCTTAACTATTATAATAAACTTCATCATTATCTAAAAAATATAATATTTCTTTCAAAATACATAATATTTTAATACATAAAATTATTATGTTGGGTCAAACAATCATGTTTAATTCGGAGAGGAGGAGTGGCATTTTATGATGTCCCAAATTTCACAAGAGTGAGGGATTTGAGCAAGGAGAAACCTCCTCGCAGGCGGTAGAACACGGCCGATGAACACGATCCCTACGACATGTCATCGCCATCGAAAACCTGCGTCACCGGTCACCACTCCGGCAGTGAGTCACACGCTCTACTCGCTTCTTCTGCCATCTCGTTGATAGCATTGTTTCAATTTGAAGGGAAATTTAGGGTTTCATATGCTTGGTTAGGGCTGAGAAGTGTTGTATGATTTGGATAACTGAGTTCGTTATTCTTCTAATGTGGATAATATTATCGTTTCCGTGTATGAATATTATAACGCGCTCAGGCCTTTATCGTATTTTACCCGATCAGAATTCCGAAGTATAACGCGAAGCGATAGTGATCCCTGAAAAGTTTGATGTCTAGATAGTTGATGTTGGTGTGTGTTTGGCCACGGTAAGTTAACCTGCGATACGGAGTAGTTATCGGGATCACTAACCATGCTTGCATTTTGTGGATTGGGAAAACCAGCATGACTTGTGGTACATGAGGAAAAGTCCATCTAAGTTGTAACATCAAGGGCATGCGTGCTAGCGAGGATTTGCGGTTAACATTAGGCTTTATTAGACATAAGACAAATTCATATTTAGAAAAAGCTAGAAGTATAATCCAATATTTTGTACGTCACCAATTGCTGGTTTTCCTTATTGCTATTATGCCCTTTTTGTGGAGTCAAAGACCACAGCCCACAGGGTTCATTTAGGATCGTCGGTTTCTTTGTCATCATTTTTGAATTTTCAGCATTGCAGTTTGCCTATGGGGATACGGAGAAAGTTACATATTGTGCTTATGTATGAAATTGCTGCTTCTGAGTCCTGAGCTTTGGATTGGCTTATTGACAAGAATAAGATGAAGCCACTCTTGTAGACTTCTGAGTCCTGTGTTGTGCTTTATGGGATTTGAGGTTTAGACCATAATTTACTGTGAATATTTACGGCATTTCCTGTAATGTTCATTGTTTGATCCATAGTTAATCCTGAGATCATTCGCAGCAGTTTTTCTATCCCTATGACCTATTCCTATTATACAATGCTACAACATTTTTTTATATAAAGATCCAGTTTTTGACTGAGTCACCCAGTAGATTCCCTATATACAAACAACAACAACAAATCAAGCCTTTACTCTATCAAGTGGGGTCGGCTACATGAATATAACGACGTCATTTCAATCTGTCATGTATATCATCTTGTGTAAGATTATGATAGGTCATATCATATTAAGGTTTTTCCCATGGTCTTTTTAAGTCTCCCTCGTATTCTCTTGACATGTGTTAACTTCCAAACTTCACATCTCCTAACAGAAGCTGTGATTGGCCTGTGTTTCACTTGACCATACCATTTTAGTCGTGACTCTCTCATCTTATCTTCTACTGGAGCCACACCCACTTTCTATCTGATAACTTCATTTCGTATCCTATCTATTTTTGTATGTTCACATATCCACCTTAACATTTTCATCTCGTTTATACTCATCTTCTGTACATGCTGTCATTTAATTATCCAACATTCTGACTTATACAGTATCGTTGGTCGAATAGCTGTCTTGTAAAACTTTTCTTTTAACTTGGTAGGTATTTTAGGATCACATAGCATACCTGAAATGTCCTTCCAGTGCAGCCAACCTGTTTTAATCCTATGATCAATATCTGCATCAATTCCTCCATTCTTATGTAGCAGTAAATCTAAATATTTGAAAGAATCCGTTTTAGGAAGAGACTCTATTCCCAGCAATACATTCTCACTATTTGTTTAACTACTCTCATTAAAGACGACGACGACGACAACAACAACAACAAATCAAGCCTTTATCCCATCAAGTGGGGTCGGCTACATGAATACGACAGCGTCATTTCAATCTGTCATGTACATCATCTTCTCACTACAAAAATTTTTCGTTTTAGCGACGAAATTTTTTCGTCGTTAAAACGAAAATATCCGTCGCTAATGTCTTTTAGCGACGGTTTTGTAACGGAAACAGTCCGTCGCTAAAAACCTCGTCGCTAAATATGTAATTTAGCGACGGATCCGTCTCTAAAACATAATTAGCGACGGATCCGTCTCTAAACTGAGAAAAATTAACGACGGATTGACTTTTTCGTCTCTAAAATGAGAATTTCGGTGTCCACATATTTAGCAACGGACGCTGAAATGCTGTAATCCTTAGCGACGGAATCCGTCGCTGACATTCTGTCAACATTAGCGACGGAATCCGTCGCTAAATCTTCCTCATAAGATAATCATTTTAGCTACGGATTTCCGTAGCTAATTTTGATTTTGGATAAAAAAAAATAAATCGAAATCAGAACAAAACCTGAATATACATATATCATAAATCCAACTC